>JAAAKG020085950.1:0-40241 GCA_010014905.2 Druon quercuslanigerum | reverse complement strand
CTGCAAGAACAGAGGCAGTATCTCGGTGTTTAAGCTGCCAACTAACCGCAGAAGGTCCTTGTTGACTCTAAATTTCGACAAACCACTTCTCTTTGATGGTTCTTGATTTGCGAACTCTAAGATGGCATCAGTGAAGCACATCATGAGACGCTGGCTTTCCTCATTAAGTTCTTCAACGAATTCAGCAAGAGCAGGGGCAGGCTCCGACGGCTGCAAGCCCAACGACTGCCGACCATGTGAGAATCGTCCTGCTACATACCCCAGATCCGGCCCCCGCTTGTCCATAGCGTCTCGTGTCACGGCCATATGAACCTCCTCTTCCACCACAACAACAGGGTGCACTACAGGTTCTGCTAGTTGTTGTTGCACCTGTTTTCGATGTTACATATTTCGACCTCGAATATTAGGTGGCGCCGTTTTATGGATCTTAACTGATCAGCCAGATGTTTTTCGGACATCTTATGGGCCAGCTCCGGGTGAAGACGCAAAAAGAGATGATGTTGTTCTTCTCTTACGAGTCCCCTTAATGCCTTTGCCCTAAAGTGACATCTGATCACATCTCCATTCATCTCTGGCGTCCGCTTGATCCGCTTAAATAATCTACTAAATTTCGAACGCTTTGAAAATATTCTAGAGAACACCTTTTCCAAATTAGCTCGTTTAATCTTTGTAGCAACTGCCATCGAGACATCATATTCTCAGTTAAATCAAGGACTGATGCTTTTGGCACAGAAAGTAAAGGGCAACCTGCAAAAAAAGGCCTGGAGTTAAGTAAGTTAGACTTTCAGCATCTTTTGAACTTGCAGATATTGGCCTTGAATTAGGACTTGCTTTTATTTGACAGCAAAGTGTGGGAATTTCTTTGGTTGTAAGAGTGTGGTTTTCAACTATTATATGAAGGTGGTGCTTCACACTTTTGACGCCTGTCTCCCACAATCCACTAAAATTAGAGGCATAAGAGAAACAAAATGCCACATTATGCTTTCGGTGATGAAGATCTTTTTCAAATTTTTGTCATCACCTAATTTGCGGAAAGCAATTTTTAATTCTTTACTTGCACCGAGAAAATTTGGGCCGTTATCGCTATAAAAGTTTGAGGGTAGGCTACTTCTCGAATCAAATCTTTTTAATGCAGCTAAGAAGAAGACTGTGGTAGAAAAGCTTCCTAATTCTATATGCATAGCTTTTGTGGCTAACCAAATAAAAAAGAGCTATATTAAATTTATATGACTTATACCCACGTTCAATACCTAATCTAACGAGAATAGGTCCTGCATAATCACTATGTTTAAACGGCTTCGATTTTGTCACTCTAGTAGTTGGTAAGGCACCCATCATTTGTAATGGAATTTGCATCGATTAATTATATAAGGAACTCGCGCGCCTTCAGTATCCAAAATTGTATCACAAAATATACAGAATGAGCTGAGGACTTCCACGTCTGCTGGATGGATGTTTGGCATCGTAGTGAATCGGTTCGATATCCTAATGTCCTTTTACACTCAAGAGACCATCCATATCAAGAAATGGTCATGTTCTTTTTCAAAAGATTACCTTGAATGCAGGGATTAATATTCTATAGAGCTTTTATTTCTATTGTTTATTCTTGGTTTTGAAGATAGTTAAACCGGAAGGGCTTTGCTCTATTAATCTGTTCATACGTTAAAACTTTCTCTTTAGGTTTTTCCGGTGATAAATAAGAAAATAGATAAACTGTCAGCTAAGGGCAGTGATTCGAACTAGTCTTGGCTAGGATAAATCTCTTTCCGAAAATTTTTCTATGGAAGATTTATTTATTTTAGTAACATTGAGATGAACTTCTTTTTGTTTTAATTTCTCTATAATTTCTTTTGCGTAAGTCGAGAAACATTTTTCCATTTCTCTTTCTAAATTTTCGGCTGATATAAATGGGCAATTTTCAGGTAGGAACGTGATTCCACTTAGCGTCAGGAATACTTGATTGTATTAAAGAGACTCTATTTGCTACAAATGTAATCCAGCTGGATGATAATTTGCTAAACCGCGATAATACTGTAGTAGAATTAGTTTTTAATTTAATTTCTTTCTTAACTTGTTTTAAAAGCATAGCTAATGGTAAGGCTGCGCACAGCTCTAATCGGGGAATACTGGTAGTCAAAATGGGAACTATTTCTTACTTTGCTATAAGAAGAGTTAAACTAACAATTCGTTAGTGGCCAACGATTCTTAAATAAACTACTTCACCATAGGCTTTGGTAGAAGCATCAGCGGATCCATGCAATTTTACAGATAGTAAGTTTGCGCTCAATTTGTTTCATCGCGGAGTTTTCATAGAGGAAGTATCTCTCATCCCAATCTAATTTTTGAAGCCAAATCTTCTGCATAAACATTTTTGCTACAATAATAATGGGAGCTAACCATACATGAGGATCAAAAAGTATGGCTGTACGAGAAAGAGCTATTCGTCTCTTTGCAACTACATCGTATTGCGTGTCTGTCAAGAATAAATACCAGTCAAAGTTTGAACAGCGTCTCAAATCTAATACTTTTTTGTTTTTATCTTCATGTTAATCGAAGCTAACTGCCCTGTTCTTAGGCATAGGCTCATTTAATTTACTTAATTTAGAATCATTATCTGAATTTTTCTAATAAGATCGTTAGTTCCTTTTGCAGTTGTAAGGCTGGATCTACATTAACTGATCTAAACGAGACATTGTCTGCATAGAAATCGCGTTTAAGGAGACGACGCTATTCCATAGGTAATGGTCATCAATTGATATTCAACCAATTGTATAGACGGTCCGCGGAGACAGACTATTCTTTGTCTTTCGGGTTTACTATCTGACGAAATATTTTGCTGATATCTGCCGCCATTCCGAAACGGCATTTTCGTCTGCGTAAGATGTCAGCAGTCAATTCATTTTGGAGTTTTGGACCAACCACGAGTAAATGTTTCAAGTACTTTCCAGAAAAAGTGAGACTAGGTGCATTAAAAACTAATCGAACGGGAGTACTGCTACTGGACTCACAAATTACAGAATGATGAGACAAATATACTGGTGGGAAACTCAATGGAGTTTGTTTACAATCACATGAGCTTCACCGCATATGACAGAGTACTCGTATTTCTCACTCATCAAGAAATTCTGCGTATTTCCTGTCTAAATTATAATTTTTTATGATTTTATACGATTTTTATATAAAGGCGTACAACGTTACGTCCTTCTTCTTTGCACCATTGCGTTTTAGAAAAGTAATTTTCCCAAAGATGCTCTTCTTCGGCGACCATAGATTCCTGTGAAATGTCTTCTAATTCCCAGAATATCTGTAGATCAAAGTGAATATATGACAAATTTAAAATATGATTAATTCTGAGACTCGACTTTGCTTGCGAATTTTTGTTTGGAATAGGACTCGATAGAATCCCGCCGAATATTGTAGGCTGCGCTATTATAGATCCAGGAGGTCCTAGACACAATCTAGGCAAACGAAGCGAGCCATAATAATCGGCTTCAATTACTATTTTAATTGTTTGTCCTTTAAATGATTTAGGATCTTTCAGATGAAGGTTGCGAAGGTTTTCATATATAGAATTGATTTGAAAATGCGAATAGCTATCATTTATTAGGCGAGGCAAGGTATAGGCAGTAATCGGATTTTCAATTTCATACTTATTTACTAGCGAAATAATCTAATCCACGCACGCTTTTGACAGCCCATTCAAGACTTTACCAGTCGCAGTAACTCTAATAATTAGTGGACAGCGCTTAGGCCGCAATAATGTTACCAATGATTCTGCAACAAGAGTAGCAGCAGACCCTTGATCGAGAAAAACTCTTACAATAATTTCTCGACAATTGTGAGCATACATTTTAATTTTTGCCGCAGCTAACAAGGTCGCACTGCTTTGTGAACATGGCAAGCTTAACGACGCATTAGTAGTTGTTTTATTTAAGTATGCATATTTCGAATTACACATAAGAGTTATTCGCAACATTTTCAAATCTAGAAGTCAGATTATTAGAATTATCTTATATAGTACAATTTGATTTTACATATTATGCAGACGATGCTAACGGTATGTATTTTCCCTTTAAAACATAATTTGAAATGTTTGGAAGAGAGAGGTGGAGGGAGAGGGGGGAGAGGGGGAGGGAGAGAGAGACGAGTGTAGATAAGAATTTTTCAAAGTTGTCTCGTTGTTATACCGATTTTTCAGAGCTTTCCCAGCTATCCCCTAGTTAGCTTTGGAGGTAGTAATATGTTTAATTTTGTGTAAAGCTTCACTCGAAAGTTTTGTTTTGAGATAATAAAGTTTCTGGATTTTAGGTGACCTTGGGTTTTGATCAATAGCAGACTCACATAAATTTCGAAAATTTAGCCAAGTATTCACCAGGAAAACGGGAAAGCTTGATATCAGGCAACTTTAAACCATATTCATAATAAACTGTATTTAAACTAGAAGCGTTAGTACTCATATTATTAGAGGTAAAATTGATAACACTTTCTTATGTTAAACCAAATATTATTTCACTAAAAACATCAAGAGCCTTGACAAATTCTCCTTCAGCCTCACAAAATTCATTATTTGCAAAATATACATACTTTGACTTATCAGGTTTAAGAGTTGTTACAAAACCTGACATTCGCATTTCGTTCATCTCGCACTGTTTCCATGTTTCCAGAAGTAGCCTAATTTTTTATTGAGAAATATAATTCTCCTTAGTTAGTTCACAATTATAAACGAAAAGTACCTACATATTACACTTGTTCACGATAGGGAATACTAAGGTAAGTCAATTTAATTTAGATGAAATTTCATTTATTAGTACATGTGTTTACGAGAGTAAACACTAGAGAGAACTTCAAACGTTAGATACCGGTATATCGGGTACGCAGGGTCAAGTGGCATGCTAAAGTTCAGTTTCTTATATCTCAGCTGTTGAGGACAGATCAATACTGAAATAAGACAGCTGCCAATAGATAAAAAGAGATTTTTTTCATGGTATTCAAAACCAAGACGTCTGAAGCAGTGAAAGGGGACGAAATGCTCAATCCTTCTAAAGTTAGTATTGACTTGTCGAAACATAACTTTTTGTAGGACTTTTACGGATGATGTTTCCTTTCCAATCACAGAACTAAGGCAATGGCGACCGCCGTTACTAATTCAACTTAACTTTACTAATAAAATTCAACTTAACGCAATAATTATGGTTCAACGTTATTACCCTAATTGTGAGAAGTATTTTAAAGTTAACTAGAACAATTATTTTACTTTTGCGAAATTTCGTCACCAGCTCCACACGCACGAGGCTTTCGTTTCTCCCTCTATTTGTAGTACATTTTCAGCGTTTAGACCGATCGATAATTAGAAAGAAATTGTAAAAATTAAATTTTACTGTATGAACAACCATCGTTTATTGTCAGATGACCAAATGTAATAACAAAAAGATATTCATGAGTAATTAGCAATTAATTCTATGGCAAAAACCGGACTTTTGAGTTCATGAATACATGAGATAAGAAAAAATATTCCATCACAAATTTTTGTAGCAGATGAGCTCAGGTCATAAAATATTTTTGCTTATAAATTTTTAACATATTAATAAGGTCTTTTTCAAATCAGATGGACAGCTGTATGCAGAATTTTATTATTTTTCCTTTAAAAAAGCATTCAAATTCAATCAAAATTCTTTTCTGGAAATCAATTTCTGCATTGGCACTTTTTTTGCCCAACTGTCATCGGAATCTAAGACCAGTGATATGAAAAGAAGTTGGCATCTTGAGTATCTCTATATAAATGTAAAAAGCATTAAATTTATAATTAAAGAAAAGAGCATACTCAGATCGTGAAGCTGATACTAAAGATTGATCGTCTCATCAGCAGAAGGTGCAAGTTTACGTTGATGATAAGTTGACGATTGATGATGTACAATCTGAGGTACGAAAAATTTATTGATATTAATTATTAACAGCGCTTCATATAAGGCCAATCTTGTTTTTATGTCGGTAAACCCTCGATTTGAAGCGTGCTACAACATATTGTTCAAGAAAAAGTTACTACACTCAATACTGTGCTATGCAACATTTCATTATCTTTAATTACCGCGTTCACCAGCGATCAGGGATTGTAATCTCTTCGCGGATGGCATAAAAGATCGACTTCAGGGATCAATTAGCGCAGACTAAAGAGCAAGCAATTACCTTTCGTCTTCTGCGAAACGGATAAACTTGCAGGACCTGTCGTTGAATACGATTGTTTCCGGTCTTGTCCTTACGAACATGCATTTATTATAGAACTTGCGTTTCACGTTAAAAATTGTCGTGTGATGCCTAGGCGAAACTGAATAAAAAAAGTGCCAATGGAATCCCAATAAGATACCAAATTAAAACCCACTAAAGTACTGTACATAAAACAAAAAAGTACTAAATTACCTATTCCTTAACTTTTTTACACTTTCGAAAGAAGTTAAAAGGACTAGAAAAGTTATATTTCATTTGGTTCAAAAATTAAAAAAATGCTGATGGAATTGATTTTTTAAAAAGTTCTGCTGATGTAGGATTAAAAAACAAATAATTATCTTAAATATATCTATATCTGGTGTCGAGATTCCTTTTGACATTGCAACTCCACCCGAAACGTATTTTAATAGAAACAACATAATATGCTAAAATAAAAGTCGATAAGTTTATTTTTGGGCTTTCCTTAATTATCCATATCCAGGCAGTGCCGATATGATAAGTATAATAATTTCACAAACTTTAAACACATGTCGGAACTTTCGACCTGGGAAGCCATTATACCACTCCGGTAATAAGATATATTATTACCGCTCAAACTATTCGCAATTTATGGCTGTCAGGCTGCATATTGACCTTCGCATGAGGTATAAAACTCTGGAATTTATAAATCATCATAGACATTATCCATTGAGTTTTCTTCAAAGATTTTATAATTAGTAGACTTTTGGGATGAAGATGCAACCATATACTTCTTAGGTAGTTGACTTTCTAGTATGGTGTTATCTGAAGCTTAACCTGTTATTATATAATTATAGGAAGCATTTTCGCTCCATGCATGGAAGAAAGCATCTTCTTAAAATTATTCAGTTCTTCACAACAAGAAATTAAATGCAAGCGCAGATATATTTATTTCCATTTTTATGCCTTACGCTTAACTTCCTTTGGAGTGTTGCCAGTTTTTCTCAGTTCAAAATCGCATTCTTCAAAGAATGTAAAAAGAAAACAAAGAATTACAAGTGTTCTCGCCCATTGCAGTTTTAAAGTACTGGTAAAATCTGCATATAAAGCCTTTCCGAAGGTCAAACAAATTCTTTCAATTCCTATATTATATCATTTATTTCAAAATAATTTGTATGTGTTCTTTTGTATCGGACAATTGCTAATTCAAAATCTGTGCGATTTCTAATCTACCAAATGTTCACTTTGAATCCAAATTACATTTAACTACATTTTTTAAACAAATACAATTTTATTTTTATAATACTTTTGACATTTTCACATTTGCAGATTAAATCTGTCAATTAATTTTTTTCGTACCTTGCGTCATTTTTACAAAAATTTAATTGTTTAATTTTTAATGTAATAACGATGAAACATAATACGCATTCTATCAAAAAATGATAAATATAAATATTTTATTTTCAATGTTGTTTTTTTACGAATAAAACAAAAATTATGTGTCCTATCAAAAATTGATTAAACACCGATTTTTTAGATCTATTTTAGGTGCACAATTTTTATATTTTCTTATTTTTTCGTATCTTTAATAGTTTGGCCGCAAAATGGAATGTTTTAGTTTTCGTTATTTATCGTGCCATCAAAATCTGAATTTTTTATTTTTCGAGAAATTTCAAAAAGATGTTATAACAATATCGTAGGGTTTTCAAAAATCAAAGTTTTTCTTTCCTTGTCTTTTTTTATATCGTGCGTCACTTGGCTTAACATTTTAATTTTCGTTTTTTTGTTACATTTTATTTTATAACTGCTCTAACTGGTAATTTTTACTTAACAAAAAAGTCATTAGAGAAAATATTCCTCTTTTGAATTACTACGTATAATCGTATAGACAACTTTTGAATATCGAAAAAAAGGAATCTCAAAAATGTTGAAAATGCTCTCACTTCTTGAACTTTCATCGAAAATGGCTGGCTAACAAACTTCATCTTCCATTTAAGATGCTAAAACAGTATGCCAATGCCAATCCAATTTGACCATTTTTTCAAAAGTTATCGTGCTACCAGACGAAAAATCCACATACACACATACATACAGACACTTTCGCGAAAACTTGTTTTTTAGGTTCAGAGGGTCTGAAAACGTGGACGTTTCAGAAAAACGGGTAATTGGGAGGGGGTGGAGGGTCAAGTTTTACTAGAATTTTATTAGAATGTTAAAGGTAAAACCATTTTTACAGGAACCTGCAAACAAATTCAATACATTACAAAAAAGTTACCCGAAAGTTCAACTTTCGTATATTATTCAGAAAAATGTTGTGCTTTTTTTGGTAGATGGTTGCATTTTATTGCTGTTTTAATTTCTTATAATAAGTTGTAAAAATGTGTAACTAGAACAATCTTCATTAGGAATTCACAGGCTTTGCAGCCAAAAGGTTGTACTTTTCGACCAAGGATGCTGAATATTTAGAATGTTGGAGTGCGATTATTTTATAATAAAATGTGTAAATGATCACTATTACAAGGAAATCTCACATTTTAAACTTTTAAGGATTGGTAAAATAGTTAAAACTTAGGTTTCGAGCTTTTTTTAAAGCATATTTAAATAATTACGTGAAACTTTTTAAAAAATATATATTTCAAAAAATCTTGAACTTAAATTTCTATTTGTTTAATAAGTATTATTATCTTCTTATATTCTACTATTACAGGAAATTAAAACTGGATTAAAATACACTAATACAGAAAAAAGTATAAAACCCGTCCAAATAATAGAAAAAAGTTTTACTTTCATTTTGATTACAATTTATTGTATTTATTTGCAGGTTCTCATATAAATATTTTCAGATTTTTCATTCTTTTTTTTCTACAAATGTTTTCCTCTGCTTTAACATTTTAATTTTTTTTTAATATTGCATGCTGAAATATCAGCTTTATGTATAATTTATCACAGTGGCAAAAGTTCTTGGCAACTGCAACAAGCAACTCCCAAATTTAAAAAAATGTGAAATACTCTATTAATATGTAACACCTTATAGACTCTTAAACCAAAGTGAATAAAAGTATTTATAAAAATATGTTGTTAAATTATGTACATATTTGTACAAGTTGCAAGAAACAGTTACAGTTGCATAAATGGTTTACATTATTGTAAAAACTTTTTCCACCAGGGATGTTCAAAATAAAAGTGTTTGAAATTGAAACAAAATTTATGAGGAAAAATATTATTTTTTCTATAATTTTTAGACTACACTACTTTCAGAAATTTTTGGCAGGACTAGCACAATAAGTTATATTAAAAATTACTGCTGCATCCTAATAGATATATTTTTGACTTTTTAAAAAGAATATACAACGTAAGAAGTTTAAATGAACATAAAGAATTTCTCGAATTTTATTCCTCATTTTCAACTTGTGGTAGGACCTAGAAAGGTTTTACGAAAAATCTGAAAATTATACCACACATGATGTAAATTCTAATATTTAACTTAAACCAATAAAACAATAAAAATCTTAACGTGTTTTTGAGAAACGACGACTTGACGCAGACACGCTTGGACATTGCTTGGTCATTACTTGGTCATCATTGCTTTGTTGGCTTAGTCATATCTTGTGAACCCGAGAACATTTTTGAGGGTTTGCTAGCTCACATTAAAGACAAGATTTCAAAAAGTACGTCCTGTAGATCTCAAGATTTTTTTTATAAGTTTCTGAAGTCATAGTACGGGTTAAGTTAAAGAACAAAATCTAAGAAATTCTCGGGGATCATCGCTTTCGCGGCTCACAGCTGTAATCACCTGCTGAAAATTAACTGAGGAGATGAGGTGTCCAACGGTTTTTTAACAAAGTTTTTGGTTCATATTTGAAACGAGTAACAACATTCCAAATCAGCAGTGATTTTTAATAGTAATTGCGCTAGACGTACCGACGTTTTCTGAAGGTAATGTATTTATTCAGAATTTATTAACAATAATTATAAACAAATATATTGCAGGAAGTCGAAAACTAAGGATTTTCTTATAAATTACAATTTTTTGTTTCACAGTCGTTAAATTAGGCTGAAATTTCAACAATCTGAAAACACTGTAAAAAATTAGCATTGAATCAAAATAAGGGGTTCAAATTGTGATTACTCTTAGAAATATAGTATTTTTTGGAGATCTTTTTTGTGCATATTTTTATGGGAATTCCCATACAATTACATAAGCCGATGTTGCAGAAGAATTTTATGGATGTGCAGGTGGCCCGTTCATCGGTATGTCTGTTCATGAGGAAGCGGCGAATTTTTAATGCAATGTGATATGTGTTTCACGTACACTGAGATTACAAATTAAAAACTTGAGCTTTGTCTGGTAGTGCCTATAATAGCTGGTTAGAAATGTTTCTTTGAAATGTTTGTGGCCCTGAGACCATTTTTTGTTTGAAATTTGCAATGGGTAGTTAGTAGGTACTCTAGTACGCGATGTAAATTGAGCGATTCCTTGAGCAGTTTCTTGTCTGTCGCCAATAGACAAATATGGGTGGATTCTCCTGTAGATAAGACGGGTCCGGACGGACCCAATGCAAAGCGACTTCATCAGCGAGAAGTAAGCCGGCGTATACGCAGCCGCTGTTGAATAATGCGACCACTTTCCATTTCGTATGTCTTTTCCTTTATTGTGCGCGGGCATATGTGTCTTTTGATATTGTTATTAAAATAGCATCTCCTTGAACAGAAGGAAATATCTCCTTAGCCAGAATGCGTAAACATAAACAGAACTGAGATTATTATTTTGATAGGGAGGCATAGAGGAGGAAGATTTTCAAATCAATCATTAGTGGACGTAAGTTGGTAGGTATGCAAATCTTGAAAGCAATTGAAATCAGTTATTATTTAAAGGGAAATGTAATTTGTTACTCATTGAGAAAAAAGTGCTTCTTAATAGATTCCAATTCAGACTTTTAATCTTCAAAGCTTCAAACACGAAAAAATTATTTTAACGAGCTTCTTATAGAATTAATTAATTTAAAAAAGTTTCGTATTCTTGCTCTCTTACGACCGGTTGAATCATTAGGCTTTGGCTAGCATCACGAGTGACATCGAAGAGATCTTCTATCTCTTTTTATTGCTTTATATTCTTGGCTCCACAAAAACGTGGAATACTTGAGTTTTTTTAACTTGTCTTTTAAATCCCCGAGGTCTTTTTCATACAGGACGTGATCTGCTCTGATTCTCTCGTTTAACAAGATATTGCATGCTCTCGTGTATTACTACAAGTTTTTTGTGTACAAATAATAATCAGTTTAGGACAATTGCTCACTCATCCCTCGTGGAGAGCTAGGCTATTTCTTTTTATGACCCTTGTATGGCGTCGAAGTTAAGTGATTTTAAATTAACCTCCATGATTTTAATGACTGGAAAGGTGGAACGAAAAAATATATGAGAGAATAATTCGGATAATGAAAGTTTAAAGTGACTGGTTTAGTACTTCGTTTATAGTTCTAAATATGTAATGGATTTTCTATCCTTGAATAAGATAAAAAGTTTTATTATAACTAGTATGTAGTTTTAATTTATATTTTTTATTTCATATTTTATATTTGACACTGTATATTCTGGAATGGTCTATGATATTCTGCAATGTTTTGCAAAATTTCTTCATTTATTTAAGACTTTAATTTTAAAATGATATAAGACCTTCTAGAAGTTTATAAGCATTTTTAAAAGTTTGAAAATGTTTTGGAAGATTTCCGGATTTCCTCGAACATTCGAGGACGTTTCACGAGAATTAAAAGTTTTTTACATGAAATTTATGCATTCAAAAGGAAACATCTTTTATATTATTATTTTTTTCAATCATATAAATTTCTATGCATTTTAAATGCCAGTACTTTGGAATATTCTCGAATATTCCAAAATCTGTTGTAGTACTGCTAAATCTTTCTGACTGTTCTGAAATATCCCAAAATCTTATAAAAGATTTAAGAGTTTTATAGAAAATTCGAGAACAATTTTTTATAAAGCTTTCAAATCAATTAGATATGAAAAATTAATTTTGAAATTTTATAAAAACATCCAGAATCCTTTGAAACATGAAGTCCACACCGATTTCAGGGATTTCAGGGTGTAGCTACATCTTTCGAATATTCTAGATTAGGGCGGTCGAAAAATCAAAGTTAAAGAAATGGGACCTCTTAAAATTACTTCTCCTAATGCGATGCATGCATTTCATTCATGATTATTAACCTCTATCCCCTTCCAGCTTGCCGCAAAAACCACTTACTAAACGAGGATCAAGTATTTTGCGGTATGTTAATTATAAATATTATTTTTGTGTAGTTTTTTTTCACATATCATTTTTTATGCTCATCTTATTAGTTTCATATATTTTTAAGTAATGATTTATTTTATAAACAATTATTTTTTCATATTTTATCGCAAATGATCGGCAACTTTATACCGATATAATAAAAATCCCTATAATAAAAAATCAATACGGTAGATTACATTTGTCGCTAACATTTTAAATAATTTTTATTGTTTAAATGTAACTTTGACAGAACCCGTTTAGAAACTTAAATCAGGGCACTAACAGGTTCTGATAAGGTTGCCTTAGTTTATTTAAGCCCGGATACGGACATTCAATCAGGCCCTGATGGCCCTGACAGTGCTCTGGTACTCTCGTACACTGGCCTTTAATTTTAGAAGAGATTACAGAAGATTATTATTTTCTTCGTCATATTACTTAATAATAAGGGGAGGATATTTGGACCGTAAATAGACCTTAATAGCGCCATTACATAAATCCCTTAACCAGATAGCCTGATTCGGACCTAGTCCGAGCGTTTTTTTAAACACGGCGAAATTAAGTAATTTTTGCTGGGGAAATAAGAAAAAAACGTAGATTTTTGCAAATTTGTCAATATACTCCATAGAATTTTGATATTCTTTCACAAAAAAATAAAATTTTACACTTTTTTGCAAGTAAAATTAACTTATTGGTTTAAATACTAGATCGATAATATCGATCCAAGTTATTTTTAGATGTCAAAATCAGTTTTTCATTTTTGAAATGTAACTTTGGATTGGAATAATGCAGAAACACGCTTTCAGAGAAAAACTCATTTAAACTTGGAAAACGCCATAAGCGCAAATATTATACTTTTTCTTCCAACATGAAATCTCGAAAATAATAATTTTGAGCTCGACTTAGAAAAACGCGAATGTCTCCTAACCTAGAACCGACCACAAGGGTCCTTTTTATGCGGACGCCTACATAGAATAGAAGATAATAAAATTTCTTTAAAAATTTTTAAGCAACTATTCTTTCCTGCATCATTCCAGTCAAAATTTACATTTCGATAATAAAAAGTTATTTAAACAATTACCGATAAAGTGTACCAAAATTCTAGAATCTCAAGACTTTTTTCAATTTGCCTGGAAAATGCGAAATTTATTTCAAATGATTTATGTGCGTTGAAAGAAATACATTTTGTCACATGATAGATTTTTTCCGAATTTTTAACGCTACGTGGACCACGTGAGACAGAGTTTAAACGTTGACCACGCGGGGTCCACGCGGACCCTATTCATTTTTGCGCTGCAGGAGCTACTGAATCGCATCTTTGCAGCTTAAAAAAATTATAGAACCAATCTAGGGCTCTATAGAGTGTAAGGTCACTTAATTTCTAGTCACAGGGCGTAAAATTATGGCTTCTTGCTTAGAACTTCCGTGAGTAGAACTTATTGACTTATCCCAGGAGACAAATGAAGCTAGAAACTGCGGCAAGGACCTACCTACAGAATACGAGAATGAAATACCAAATGTAAAAAAATATCCACTTCTGGAAAAGGTGTTACGAAAGATCCATTTCGTGAAAACTTTTTGATATTTCTCTCACAGGCCCAAATTGCAATTGGTAAAACTTTATCGAGAATTCAGTCTTAAGAAATCAACTTTGCAAGACAAATTATATTATAAAGAGAAAAAAAATCATCAACTTCCAATCACCGACGTCTCGAGCACTACTACTGATTGGGATGATACTAGAGGCCACAGCACCTAGATGCAAAGGAGCGCAACTGTAGAAGCAAAATAGAGTGCTTGGAATCCATGTAGACTCCACGTGGTCCACATAAGGTTAAGATCAAAATCAAATCTTCTATCAAAAATCTCCTAAAACATTTAATAAAATTTCAAAAAGATTGCAAATTTGCGGGTCTGAAACATTTTATGTGACTAATCACAGGGTTTTTTTAGCCTTTTTTTGTATTGTACACATTTTTACAAATAAGAGATGCCGCCAATTTGATTTGCTGTAAAATTGATGCGCCAAAGTTTTGCCAATCTTTTGTGTACTTCAAACTTTTTCGATGGAGCGATGCCAAATATATGACTCGTCGCTAATGTGACTCACCGAAATGTGACTTAATGGGGAGACTTATGGATTAACCCTGAATTAATTAGGTACATTTAGAAATAGAATTGTATAAAAATCTTCTAGGATATACTTTTCGTGAAGACCACTGAAAAGTGAAATCAATTTCAGTTACTTATTTTAAATTAAACGAAAATTCTACAAGTTGAGGTTGGTAGAGATCAAATAAAAATTTCACCTTTTTTATTTTAAAATTCTCCGTTCAAAACTGATAAATGTATTATTACCGCTAGATATTTTGTAATTAAAAATAAAAGTTTTTATGTTTAATCATGTGCATTTGCAACATTCATCTTGCTGATAATTCTTTTATTTGATGAGTAATCCCACTAATCATCCATATAAGAGAAATCATAATATATCAATCTATAACGAGCAAGCGTCAGCAACTCCCTGTCTTACTCTATTGCAGATTACATTATGATTAAACAGCGTAGTCAGGAGGTTGGTTTAAAGTAATTCCGTGCTTGTTCTTTTGAGAGCAATTTCTCAAAGGCAAAACTTGTAGTCATGTGCGTGATCCTGAAAACTCGATTAATGAAATTTCCACAAGAAAATCGACGATGGGTCCGAGCGATTTTAATCAAAGAGACCTCAGGATCCCACGTCGAACAACCGCATTCTCTTTTTGTTTCTCTTCTTCTGACATCGTAAGTACAGGTACAACGTCGCGCCACGAAGTAGCATAGCGTCACAAGATGAACTTGGTCAAGTCCGAGCAGTGCATATTTCACGGTGGTCGCGCTAGTACAGTACAAAACACAGGGGAAAGAAGTTGAAGAATAAGAGAAGAAAGAAGAAAGAGGAAAAAGATAGGGTAAAGATGGGCAAAGAAGTGCAGCACTGCAGATTCTGATGTGAAAGCAGAACGGCAGGAGAGGATCCACTAACAAGAATGATGAAGAGAATTGAACGTACATATTCCGAAGAAACATAAGAACTACGGTTCCAAAGGATACGCGTATCAACTGAAATTCTAGGTTCCTTGTCATTTATGTGCGGCTTCACTTTAATGGTATTCTATGTAAAAAGTTGTGTTCTTTCTCTTTTTGATTTTATTTCTGGAAAAGGAAGATACTAATTTGCTGGATGAGGCAGCTTGTTCTGGATAAATAGTTAAAATTTTGTCACGAGCAAAAACCGGGGGATATCACCGGGAGCGGGTGCCATTCTCCAGAATTGCACCCGATCCCGGCGAACTCCCGGTGACTTTTGTTGTAACCACGTCTGCTGAAAAGTCTCGGTCGCCCCGAGGACACGTAGCTACCCAAGGACGACTGCCTTATGCATTTTCACCGCAAGTGTCTTAATATTTTGTTGAAACGCCGTGATGCTTTTCACATTATTAACCAGCGAAAGCTTGGCACCCCTAAGAGCACCGATGTTAAGAACGAGTAGCTTAACAGAATATTCAGAGCGTGAGTGTCGCAACTCCCTTATATACTTCTCTTTCTTTCTATTCTCTCAGTCTATGATATTCTTGTAGGCTGGTGTCGAAAATTCGATAACAAACATGGGTAGTTTATCGAAGGCCAGGAAAACTATGTCAGGCCTCGATTGCGCAATAGAAACAATTGTCGAGATTATGAAGTTCTAGTTTAAGCGGCAGTTCTTATTTTAGACAACTCACTCTGTTTCCAAAGGGGCATTTAGTGGAGCGGTATCAGGGCTAATACCGCAAGAGTGACAACGATAATAATAAAGACGATAATAAATGAAAAATAAAAAATATATTTTCTGCGAAGGGGTTTCTCCTAGTATAACGAGAAGCCAAGATACAGGGGTCAGAATTTTCGACGATTCAACCCGGCCTTCCCCGTTCTTTTTTAATTTTCAAAACAGAGGAAAAAACCCCAAAAATACTCAAGGAAAATTCACGGAAATTTGTTTTTTGAATGTTTTGGTTTGTGCTAACATTTTTGTAGAATTTTCTTAATTAAAAACTTCTACAAAAATGTTAGAACAAACCAAAATATTCAAATAAACAAATATCCAACAATTTTCCATGAGCAGTTTTGGGGTATGTCCTCTGCTTTGAAAATTAAAAAGAACTTTACGCTAAATTCAAGGCATAGATATAAACACTAATGTCCAAGTCTTCTTTCAGTTCTTGTAATTTATCTGGAATTTTTTGACTTCGGTCCAAACAGGAGTTTTGAAGAGGGACTGTACCAGTCCGAAACGTCGACTAATAAGCTGGACCTAAAATAAATAAACGAAATTTCTGACCGCTAAGCGACATAAGTATTTTACCATATATACAAATTCGGTTGCCTAAGGTTATCTATATATTTAACAACTTGCACTCATGCTTGAAATTATAAAACTGTCATTGTAATAAATTTTAGAAATTTAATTATTTTACTGAAATTAATATTAGAACTCAATAAGATTGAAGGGTTCTTCTTTTCGCAAAGTATTTTAAGTAATAAAAAAATAAAAAGCTTATTATTGAAAAATAAAAAAAAAAGTAACATAGTAAGTAAAACGTCAAGTGTAATATTTATTTCGAAAACATTAGTGTCCAATAATTAATTTCATTTTATTCTTCAATTTTAAATGTTTGAAATAAAAAGAAACAATTTAACAAAACAGGAATACAAGAATATAATCAAATCGACAAACCAATATCACAAGCTTTAATAATTACATTTAAACATATTAAAAAATTATTCAATGTGAAAATTTGTTACTTTCACACTGTTCATATATTAGAGCTTTCTATTAGAAATAAAAATGTGTTTATCAGCTCGAAAGGATTTGCAGTTTATACATACATTTGAAATGTTTTAATTTTTTTAACACATTGAATTTCTAAAGAAAAAATTACTAATTTCATAATTTTACGAGTAAAAGGAATTTCGAGTCATTCTAAAGAACTAATGAAATATATAAATTAAATTCATTAAACAATTTTTAAACATTTACTTGTGCAATATTATTATCCAATTTAAATTAATACCTGCAATCATATGAGTGACATGGCTGTTATGTCAGTCTAAGTTAGTTTGAATTTACAATTACTATATTTATTTGCATTATTGAAATTGATTAGGTGTACCCGTATTTTTAATTTAAAAATTATGATTAAGAGAGTACCATCGGTAATAGAATTACAAAGGAGAATCGTTTTATATCTGGATGAAAGTTCTATTAAAATGCACTGAAGGTCTGGTTAAAATTTTGGAACCTTTCAGAGCTTTATAATCGAGAAATCAATGATTGAAATTCACATGTGGTCTTATGAGAAATCGCACTTTTGTAGTATATGAGAAGATTGGCAAATTAAAAAATTATGGAATAATTCTGAGATATATACAATGTTTTCCGAAATCCATATCTGTTTCGAAAAGTGTCTTTCAGAGCCTATATAAGAATAGAAAAATAATTATTTATACCGTAAATGTATGAATGATATCAGTGAACTGAAGGTGTCGCAACGTCGCACCTGCTCCACGCGCTCTAGTTTATGCGCGAATCTCAAAAAACACGCGTACTCACACGCGACGTTGCCAAACTCATGACTTAGACCGTGTAAGTCAATAACAAAACGAAGCGTTCTCTCACTTGACTTGCTACGCACCAAGGGTACTTCCTTAAATCTCAAACTAAACGAATTAAAAAACCAAATCATCACTACTAATCAACTTTAAACTGCAAACTCTGGTCGATTATTATTAGTAATTATTGATTTCCTACAATAAATTTTTTTTCGAAAACTCACTTGTTTTAAACCATTTATTTGTCATCCGTATGTCATCCGTAAAAATCATTTTTATTAAGTATTAGAACCACTCAGCCACTACAGCATGTCTGGTCCCACTGCGGCTACACGGAAAAAAATGTATAAGTAAAAAAGTCACAAACTAGCACCTAGGTCTGGGATATGAGAAAAATTCATTGGACATTGATATATTTTCGTAAATAATTTGCGAATTTTGAGAAAGAATTGACGAACTCGATATGACAAGTATAAAACCGTTCATTCAATCACAGGCACTGTAGAGAGCATACATAAGAACAACGTAACCTGATATCTCAGTTTCAGGTCAGCCCTGAAGACTTGAACTGCAATGTTCACGAAACGCCGGCAAAATTCGTAGTTTTGTACACGATTGAAACCCAAAGTATATCTTTTATCATAATGAATCATCGTGAAAGTATTAAATCATTTACAAAAATATTTTGAGCGATTGAGAAAAGTTTCAGAGTACTCATGAGCATGCCTCACAAATCTGAGAACTAGGACGTAGGTTCGCCTTTACGTGGCCCGCACTCACTATCGCCCACACGCTCGGTGAGTATGCGCACGCTTATTTGTGGTTTGAGTTCGTCGGATGAGTGGCGAGAAGTTTTATTATAATTGCATTGTTCAGCCTCGATGGCTGCGCGTGTTTACGCACTCATGGTTTATGTTTAGAAACTGTTGAGTCAGCAGTTCGTGGGTTCAAATCCTCAAAGCTGTGCGAATTTATAAATAAATATAAATTAAATTGCACCAATAAATTTTTCCCCTTTTTATATTTAAGTCTAAAATTTAGCCATACATCTTTCATGGAAACAAGGATTTAATGTTTGATTTTTTTATCTCGTATCCAAGACCTAGCTACAAGTTAGTGACTTTTTTACGGATACATTTTTTCGTGTAATTGGCGAGGGGTACGCGCTTTCTTATGACCTTCTAGAACTCAACTAATACTTTACATTGTTTATTTTCGTTTTGAAAAATATATGTTAAGATGAAAAATCAAGGAGTAATGTTTTATCGCAAAATGATTCTTTTTATTGTGACCCTCCTTAACAGCTCTTTCTAAACCTGTCATAAAAAAGTAACGTCGAAGTTAAGTAGGTACAATTGAAAGTTAGCGGTCGGGGTGAATCATCTAAAATTCGAGCCCCTCTATACTAGGTATGACCTGTTATACTAAGCGCAACCCCCTTAAAGAATTTAACTGTGCTATCTTCAGTTCTAATGAAGATAATGAAGTGATTTAAATTAAAGGTTGAACTATTTGTAAATACTTAAATTTTTTAAAGAAATTTGTATGTGCTTCTTTTTCTCTTCGTGCAAATTGCGATACTTGAAGGCAGTTTTTTATATTGGTAAGGAATGTGTAAGAAACCAGCAGGGTGCCTTTTTTGATGCGAACGTTCTTGTCTTTCCTCAGCATGTGATTCCAAGTTTTGCTGAGGAAGGACGAGGATGATCATATAAAAAAGGCACCCCGCTGGTTTTCTTACACACTTGCTTTTCGATATAAAAAAAAACTGTCTTCTCATATCGCAATTTGCACGAAGAGAGAAAGAAGCACATACTTCTTTCAAATCGTAATTACAGATAGTTGAACTAACTACCTCCTATTTAAATCACTTCATTATCTTCACAATTTGTTATATTCTGCCAAATTTTTAATGGAAATTTGTTAAAATAAGACTAAAGTACCACCACGATTTTTTTTAGATTTTCCCTATTATTTTTTCAATAAAAAATTATGCTCTAAAGTTCACTGTCGTTAAAAGCTGTCAAATTTTCTTTTTTTTTAACAGATTTTCGGGTCTTAAGACTGTAAAGTTTTGTTTGCCATATTCGTTTCAGTTTAAATAACCTGTAAAATTTTGACCTTTAAAATGATTCATCAATCATTGAGCTTCCATTTCTTCTTCACTTACTTTTTTAACGTCAAAGTCAGAGGACTCGTATTTTCTCGCCTACAGTAGATAGAGAGTATAACATGGAGGTACCGAAATATAGAATTTTGCAGAATATCCTGAAGTGTTCTGAAATTTTGTTATTAATAGAAATAATATATTTTGTGTGCATATAAGTGAGAAATAAACAGATAAATATCATTTCACTTTTATAACAGTAGTAAACCCTCATTAATACGTACACGGTTAAGACGTACCCTTGGTTGACACGTACAGAAACCGCGGTCCTGGAAGGAATATATATTGCCTTATAACCAGCCCAGCAGGAAGAATATTTTTAACACGAAGTCCTAAATTTCCGGTCCCTTCGAGTTCTTCTTAGCGAGGGTATCCTGTTATACATTTATGGATTTTGTGTAGTTATTTCAAATAAATGTCTACTTTCGTGTAGCTGTGAACATTGCAGTCAAACACTTAAGAACCTGAATCTATTTTTGGGTGGAATGTCGTGCTTAACACAATGGCGTGCTTAATGCTAGAAAATTTTGTTTTAAGCTAGCAAGCCATCATTATAAAGAATACTATATCTGAACACCCACTTTAGAATTAATGTCAAATTGGCAAATTAAGAAAATTTTTCTATTTGAAAACCATTACAGAACCTATTTCAACTTATTTCAAAATCACATTTCTTTCATGAAATCATAAATAGTCTTCTCCATAACTGCCAAAGCAGGAGAAAATGATCTATATTACCCAGGGGCGGATCCAGCGAGGGGCGAGGGTCGGCGATCGCCCCCCCCCCCTGAGCCTACAAATATTTTAGCAATTACCGCCAAAAATTTCCTTTTTTCTTTTAGAATTTTAAGATAATATTTCTACGATCGCCCCCCCCCCCCTTAGGTAGCTGGCTGGATCCGCCCCTGATATTACTCACTAAATAAGCTTTATTCCGTAAATGACTCAAATTCGTTTCGCGACCATGTTCTTTTAAAGCACACCTGAATAATCCTCTTTATAAAACTACCTAATCAAATATGAAAAATACCTGCTATTACAGACTAAATAATCTTCATTTCTTAAATCACCACACTTCGTTTCTTTCAACTTGAGTATGCTTTCGCGCGAGTTTTGCCGAGGGTAAACAAGGTGAGAAGGAAAGAGAAAGCCATCGAGAGTGCAAGATAAGTTACGATAAGGTGAGAAATGCAAAGGCTAGGAAGGAGAAGGAAAAGGTAAGTCAAGTCCTATCCTACTGTGAAGCATGGTGTGTTCTTTGCTCTAGGCAACGGGGTTTGAAACTGCTGGAGTCTCTTCTCTTCCCCAGAACGCAGAACGCAGTACGTTCTCGTCCCTCGCGCAAGCCGGATTGCGCCTATCGCGAGCCCTGAACTTGATGCCACGTGCATCCTAGATCAAATTTAACCCGTCAGCGCTTCTATTGTTTATCTTGTCAACTTCAAGTTTCGGCAAATTTCGCCAATTCTCTCTTTAAACAAATATTTCTGTGAATAGATTCAAATTGTTTGCATCTAACTATGTGTATCCGAATGAAAAACGTGTGTCGTTAATGTGCTACAAAGGTTTCAAAGGTGCACTTCCATTTCTTAATGCAGTTATAAGAGAGGATATGCTTTACTGTTAGGAATTGAATGTGGGGGTACAATTTTGTTATTTGATATTGTGTTGTTTTTAATTTTACAGCAATAATATTCCTAGAAGTGCACATTGTTTTTACTTCTTTTTTGTATGTAGAGCAGTTAAAAAGGGGGTAACGGCGCTTCTAGGGTAATTTGTAATGAAGTGCTCGCCGAAAATATTGGTTCTGCACGCAGTGAACACCGATGATCCTAGACGCGACCAATTTATAAAGTTTTACACGAAATTAACATTTTTGGGACGTTATAATATTTTTTGAATGACTTTGTGTAAATATTATTAGAATTATTTTGCAATATATATAATTTAGGTTTTAGTTATATAGAGATAGTTCAAAGAGATATAGTTGGCTTAGGATCTTGTAAATGTAAAAACCGTCAAGTCACACTGCGCTATGCTATACCTTCAAAGTGTAACGTCTTCTGCAAGTCACATCACGACAGATTCACCACTGTAGTATTTCTCATCCTTCGTTAAACAAAGAGAACTTACATGGATCATTCTTTTTACATTCCTATTATTTATTTGTTTACCTATTATTAATTTAATCTTCAATAATATGATGTGGAGGGGTACTGAATTTATTTTTTTAAATTTCTGTGCATCTTATCGTTGAAATATGTAGTTGAAAAAACTATTTTTACCGTACGAATAAAAGTTAACACGATTATTAAAAACGAATACAATGCTCATAAACTAGAAGCAATAATTATATACAACAATATTTCGGTTCATCGAAATAATTATCAATAGATAATGCTAAAAATAAAAGTAAAAAATTCAGCTTCAGAGGAAATTTTTATTTCATGAAATAAAATAATTCTATTCGTGTTGAAAAATCCGGCTATTTGTACCCAAATTTCGGTAGATGTAGCCATGGCTTTATTTAAAGTCAGACGAATTTTGGTATAAATAATTTTTGAACATGATATTTACAGAACTCAAACCCGATAAATTTAGGCATTAAATTAAATTATATTTGTCTGGGTTTAACCTAATTGATCTAAATATGCATTTTTAGTCAAAAAGGCCTCGCAGAAAATCAAAATGTAATCTTTACAGTGATTTCTTTTACATCGAAAATTCACAGGAAATATTTCTAAAGTGATTTAAAATTTTAACAATATAGTTAACGTTTAAATCAATCAATTTGGTACATTAATTTTTTAATAAGTTAAAAACATTGTCCCAATTTCAGTAACTTTCGCACAGGTACTAGAACAGTACTTGAATCTTTTTTGTCGGTTATAGAGAATTTTGACTTTTTTCAATTAAAACCTCTAAATATTTATAAAATTTGGGTGATTAGCATAGGTTTTTGAAAATATGTTTTATTTTTATTTTGTAGCATTATATTGCAGAAAGTAATTGTTAATCAAGCGAAAAAATATTCCCTATCAGTTCTGTATGTATAATCAAATCAAATTTTTAGATCCGAATGTGACCCTAAAACTTCAACTTATTACAAAGTTTACTATTGAACAATTCTTTAAAAGTTGTAATTTGTTACGCCTTATATCAAGTTTGTGATTTCACTTGAATTAATATAAATAATTATTTTTTTGTCTTTAAACAATACTCATTAATAACAGTGTAATTTTAACCGATGCAGAGACATATCATTAGTAATTTTGATGACAAAAATTCATAGGTTGCATCAAGAATAAAATTTAATAATTCTTAAAGATCATGTTTTGGTCATTAAAATAACTTTGTGTTATATGAAGCAGTTTTTTAAATATAAATAAAAATACAGAATAAGTTTCTCACCACGAGAAAGAAAATGTTTCGTATATTAAAAAGAAACTGGATTTTTCGACAATAAAGCTAATAGTTTGAAGTACTAGCAAAGGCTAGACAAAATAATGGATAAAATAAAAAAATTACCTTATTAAATATTTACGATCATCTTTGATAATTACCTAACGGAAATATGTCTTAACTTCATATAAAATTTGATAATTCTAAGTGTGAAGAAAAGCATTTGTTAATTGTATTCATTATATGCTAAACACTAGGTTTATAACTTCATTCATACATCTGAGATTGCAGTCTGCTATACTATATGCAGACGATTCTTAGTTGTTTCCCGTGTCTTGTAATGATTTCATCTTAAGTGCATCCAATTTAATAAATTTGCGCTCTAAAATTTTAGAATTTTTTCAAACATTAAAGTTGTTCAGCAATTAAATCAGAGATCATTGGGCTTTGTTACTTTAAATGAACTATGTAATATTTTTCAGTTGTGAGAGTTTCCCCATGAGGATGTGACCTTCCCGGATTTCAGCTTTCTAAGTATGAGTTGTTGTTTCTGACATGTACCACCTCTGTTTCCTTTCTCGTTAAAAAATTTACATTTTGTTAATCCCTTATATATCATTTCTGAATTAAAAATTAAACTTTAGTATCTCCAACAAAAGGGAAAATAAATCTGAAATCTCAAGCGATCACGTCTCCTGACGCCAGGAGAAGAAACGTGCAGCAGTCTGGTCATTAACAGGCCCACTCTTTTCTTCGGTCTTTGCTTTCCTGTTTCTCTCATGCTTCTCCCTTACCGCTTCATAGATCAGACTGATGATACAAATCGGACTCTTGCTACCAAGGTATTTACGAGCACCCCAACTTTTCGTTGTAAATTTATTACATTTATTATAGAAAGCAGAAAGATACTTTGTTATTTTTTTCCTTGGGAAACGGAATTTTTTCGTGTTCTATTGAAAGGTTTAAAAAAGAATATGGCTTGAATCAAATCCGAACTTTAAGTACAGGGTTGCTACTGGTCAGGGAATTCTAGAAAGTGTGGGAAAGTGAGGGGATTGAAAACTGAAAATTGGAAAACTCAATATTAGATAAACTGAAGTTAAAGTTTATCAAATTCCGTATGGCTATTGTCCAGACTTCATACTCTTTCCCCTATTCCCATCTTTCGCCTCCTAAAAAATTCCTCTTTCTTACCTGTTTTAAAGAAATTTCCTTTTTTTCTCCCAATTTAATATTTTTAGATCAGAATTCATCTCTTTTAGTTGAAAATATTTTATTTTTTCAAAAATCGTTTTTTAAAAAATTACTTTCTTCAACTGAAACTCTTTAATCAACCATTCTATTTTTCGCAGAAAATATAGCTTTTAGTTAAAAATTCAATTATTTCATGTAACCAGAAAATGAAAAAGTAACCAGTCCATTCCATTTTTTTAAATTAATCGCTTTTAGTTGAAAATTCAACTACTTGGTTGAAAGTTGAATTTGTTGCTTTTTTGACATAAAAATTCCACGATTTGTTTGACACTTTTTTTCTCTTTCGACTGTAAAATCTTTCTCGGTTGGAAATTCAACGGTTTTGTTGAAAATTTGTCTTTTTGGCTTGAAAATTCATTTATTACGATAGAAATATGTTGCAATAACATTATTATTAGGAATTTCAGCTTTACCTATCAAAATTTATTGTATCACATTTGAAAATTTAAAATCAAAAGGGGCATTTCTGAAAATAAAAAAATATTAATTAAATTCGTACATTAAGTATGGAAAGCGGATTTAAGGTTAGGAGTTCGTTAAAAAAGAGCGAGCCTTTTAAAAGTTTAAAAGCTGTAATTCATGCAAATTAGGAAGAACTACATATTTAACCACATATTGTAGATAATTTTTACAAACATAAGTAAGGTAACGTAATAAATAAGAAGTCTAATTGTTCATAATTTTCTGTTGTTTCGGTAGACACGTTATGAATTAAAACTGAATAATGTGTTAAACGAACGTGGAAACAATATGACTGTATTACAGTTTAAGATTTAACATTTACTAAGATGATTTACATAACTTATTATGCAGTCTTTCAAAAGTATTATAATCTGTGATTATTATATCTTCTCACAGTCGAATTGTAGTTTCCTATACTAAAAGAGTAAGGTAGGCCTCGTTTCAAAGTTTTTACGGACTAAGTAGCATTACAAACATTTTATAATACAAATTATAAATACTCCTTTAGTGGAATTTAATTGCCATTCCTCAAGTTTGTATATTAAAATGTGAAGAGCTTTTTAATGTGGTATTTATTGTGGTTAAGTTGCAACATATTTCCAAATTTGTTTTTAGATCTTACTTCTCAGTGTTAGATTTTTTTTTATTTCCTTTTTAAGAAAGTATTTCTTACTTACAGAACTAAAGAAATGGATACATATTAAGTATTAAATAACATTTTAATCTTTATTATTAGCGTTCAAAGAAATTATATTAGAATCTTAACAGCTTCTACCTGTTGTTTTTTGTGATTACTCTCAGATATGTATATTTAAAAACTAATCTTATCTCACTGAATTTTTTTTTACTTTATTTTACAAATGGAGGTTATGGAATAATAAACATACCAGCCTATCTGATCCTCGCGCACGCGAATATACACGCGGCATCACTGCATCACACGAATTACGACAGAAAAACGATGAAGTTTATCCTTTTTAAATATTTATTAAAAATTGCATTCTAATTGCAAATAAACGCCTAAGCATTAAAGAAAAACCTGCTGAGCAGATAACGAAATGGTTTATATTTTTTTTTACCCCGGACCTAATTTTTAAGCAATATCTCTAATAACGATTTTGAGACATTAGACGTTTTTTTAGACTGTTAAAATAAAGGTGAAAATCCGTATCTCCTTGTACCAAGTTGGTTGGGACTCCTAACGCTAATGACGTTTGAGGTTTTCTTACATTACATTTAAAGCAGTAGGAACAAAAATTTAAAAAAAAAAGGAACTGAACATTTTGTAGAGGATCATAATAAGTATTTATTAAATAAAGTAAGTAAGAGTTTCTAATTTAATGTTATACTACTGGGACTTTAGGTTTGCCCGCGATTTGACAATCACCCTTATGATTTTCGTTTGAATTTTATTTAGAATTAATATGAACCAGGAAAATTCGCCTGGATTACTTCACAGGAAAAATGTGAATATTCATCAGGAAGAGTCCGATAACCTTAAATGGTTTTGAATACGTGGTCGAGCATGAGAGGAAACACGTGGGTGTAGCTGGGGGTACGTGTATTTTATGCGCAATGATCCAATGATTTTAGCCGTAAGTGACTTATCTGTACAGTGCTCTGCAAAAGTTTCCTAAAACTACATTTTTATGAGTCAATATTGATCTTATTTTCACAGTAAAAAAAAGGACAATTGTTAGACCTTCAAATTGGTTTGGATTATCTTCAGTAAATGTTTGGATTTGAGTCAAACTGTTCTAAATTTACGTCTTCATTATCTGAATTATAGAACGAGAATTGACTCTGGAATTCACAAAAATACTTAAAAACAGATCAACTCAAGGCAAACAAATATTAAGTTCCATAATAACTTTAACACTGTAAAAATGAATCTTTCAAGTTTTTACACATTAAATTTGCCTGCATTTAAGTAAAAGTAGTCTAAATTTACGTCCTCGGTCTTCATTATCTGAATTTCAGAACGAAGTTCTAATTACAAAAATAATCATAAAAATAAAATAAACTGATACTGAAGATAATCTCAAGTTCTTAAGTTCATTTCAAGTTCTTAAGTTCGTCTTAAGTTCAGTCAAACTTTACTGAATATGATGAAAATCATTCTGAACAATTTGACTCAATCCAGAAAAATTATACGGAATTTACAGCAAGCAAGCAATATAGTATCCAATAACTTTAACACTGACCAAAATAATATTTTGAATCCTTATACCTTGAAATAAGTTTGAAATAAATTCAGCAACATTTTTCTGGATTCAAACAGAAGTGGTTTCAATTTTTAGTACTCATAATTTAAATTTTAAAATGGAGTCTTTAATTCTTTTAAATAGAGTCTTTTAAATATATAAGCAAACCGTTTTGAGAGTTAATCATTTTAAGTACTTTTTGTACTGAGCAGTATTTGAGTTTACTGTGCCAGAGACATGGAACAAAAAATATTATTTCGGTTATATTTCTTTCTATATATAATCTTAAATACTTCTACTACAAATTCCTAAAATTATTGTATACTCTGGAGTGAAACCCTAGATAATATGTTTAAATTGATGCTACTTTCTAACTGTTAAATGTAGTAGGCAGTTATTTGTAGCGTTCTGATTCGTAGGAAATTAACGTTTTAAGGGCTTAGATTCTGATATATAGATATTTACTTACCTATCTTTTTAATGTATAAAGATAAAGTATTGAAACTTTTGTAAGGCAATAGCGTATATATACACTGCAAGTTGTGAGCGTGGGTCTATGATGCAGTTAAAAGGCTTGGATAAAAGAGATGATGATCTGGAATAAAGCCAGTCTTTGCCTCGGGGATGGCGGTCTTTTCTCTACTCAGAACGCGGAAATCGATAAATAATTACAATTCTTGGTTAAGAATCTACATCGTAGCTTGTTCATTTTCAAGAAAAGGCCATTAATATTGAAAATGAGTCCTCTGTACTATTCTCTTAAAATAATTTCAACCAAGACTTTTTACATCAATTTTTTACTTAAATTTTATTGCATTTTTACAGTGTTGTAAGTTATTGACTGGCTTGGGAGTTCCACGATTATAAAGAGCATTATAAAAGTACCAAAAAATGATGCTATTTAAACATTTTAATTTGTATGACATTTGCAGTTAAACGTTTATTCCTTTCAACCACAAAGTCTCACTAGAATATTCCTGGCTGCAAATTGAAAAATCTTAAAATCATGTAACATTAAGTAAAAATTTCGCACTAAATCGTAAGGATAATTTTCAAACAAAATGGGATCAAGAATATTAAAACTGGTGCAGCTGAGTTAATATTAATTTAGCAATCACGTGCGCATATGAAAAAAAGAGTAAATGTTCAAGCAGTAGGAATATATGTTTGTCACAGATATATCATTGCGTGTCTTTGGTACGACAAAAATACCTATATCCATCCATGTAATATTTGAACGGTACTAAATATGCCACAGAGTCATTTTTGTACAAGTTAAATGTTTCTTTATTTAGAATTAAAGCTTGCAACCTCCATGTAAGGATTTTCATATTTTTGAATTAGTTATGTCAAGCAAAATCGAAAATTCAATTAAAATCTTCGGCTCGTAAGAAAGACAGAGATATAAAAAAAGTTTTAAAAAATTGAAATAGTTAAAAAACTAGTTTTACCATTAATTTCACCATATTCAGAGTTAAAAAATTCTTTCTGTGAAGTGCGTTTGAATTCTGTTTGTTTCACCGACTTAGACTACGAGTATCTTGATTTATTCGAAATCTACATCTTCTACGAAAATTTCCTTAAACTGACTCGAATTTCTTTGGAGATGCTTGATTTGTCTTGAATTCTTTTGTATTTTCTTGAATCCTCTTGAAATGTTTGGAATTTACTTAATTTTTAATGAATTCGCTAAAATTCTCCTAAATTCCGTCAAACTGGCTTTTCTTGAATCCATTTGAACGTGTTCGACAGAATTAGAGTACATAGCTCTTTACCTCGCATAAAAATAAAATTTTAAATTAACCCGATTTTTGATTTTTGAAACAAAATTGATAACCCAGAAAATCGTACAAACCTGATGACGTTTAAGCAAAAAATGAAGGACTGCTTCTTATTTTTGAATACAGTAATACCAAAAATTGAAGTTAAATTTTAGTTCAAATTTAAGCACAGTAACTTAGCGTAGTAATGATATTTTTCTTTCCTTAAGTATCGATATTTCTTGAAATTATTATCTTTTTTTTTAAAAAAAACAGTTCTTTAGTCCTTTCACGAACAAGTTGTATATCTCAGTATGAGACCATCACATCAAATTTTGATTTTCTCGTAACAGAATGCTTCGTTTGTGACAAACATTTGTTATAATTATTTATCTTTGCCATACTTCTAAAGCGAGTTTTTAATTTTGTGAAAAATTGATAACTCGATTTTGAATTGCTATCCAACCCCAATTTTCATTACCTGTGGTACTGTAACCTCAAAACTCTTAGACGATTTACTCAGTATTGGCTAACTTCACTGGACTAAAAGTTTCTTGAACTAATTGAAAAAATCAATATATCGGGAGTGAGTTTTTATTTTTGATTTAAACTGAAGATTACATTTTTTATCGAAATCTGTAGCCGTGCCTGCTCTAATTTGTGGTCAGCGTCACTTTAAGTTTGTAAACTTTCACATCTATCTCATTAAAACCAGATAAATTTTTATAACTACACTGTTCTGGACTCAGAAAACACTTCCGCTTGAGAGTGGACTTTTGCTTTATCATAAAATGGTGATTTAGATTGTAAAAAATAGTTTTTTTACGCTTTTCTGAAGAAGTGTGTTTGTTTCTTTGAGTTATCTAGTTCATCTGTAATACCACCTTCAATTGTTATTATATTTTTAAAATTGAGAATTATTCTAAAGAATATTTCCACGAATCATAAACCTCTATTCAAGATTTTCATTTAGTGTAGTTATCATCTCTTTCGAACAATTGGGTCCAACTTTGAAAGACAAATTATGTTTGGAATTAACTGTCTGATCACTTGTTCAGTTGAACACATAGTTAAGGAAAATTAGTATCAATAATTGTAGATCTATTGCTCGTTTATTGACAGCATAAAATAAAATAAAGTAAAGGTAGAATGTGAGGACAAAGAAAGAGCTGAGTTCTCGAGTGAATGAAGACTTGAAGAGGCTTAGTGAGAAAAGATTGATAATCGCTGAGGTGAAATTGTATTTGCAGGAGGATGAAGACAAAGCACCCTTTCAGTAAAGGGCGATTGAAAATCTGTATCTATCTGATAAGATCGCCGTTCGATAATCGATCGTCGCCTGGGACAAGGATTGATCTCGGATTGAAGACAGTCACAGACACAGTCACAGTCACAGAACCAGGCACAGTCAAAGTGTAATCTTCATGCACAGCGCCGGAGTGGAAATGGTCCCGTACAAGAAGAGCGATTGTCCTTTGCGGCGCAAGAGAGCGCAACGACCGAAGTAGTCAGCATAGTCAGAGTGAAAGACAATAGAATCTTGGTCACAGGCATGAGACGATTATGCAGAGTAGGATTGGCGGCGGTTTTAGTCTCGGCGTTGTGCGTCCTTACTTTAGTGGATTTGCCGCCTCAATTGCCGGAACCTCCCCTCGATCCACCACCCACGCCAGGTTAGTCTTGTCCGTTGTAAATCGCGAATTTGATGTAAGCGAGTGATTAAATTCAGAACATGTATATTTCTTTGGTTCCCAGCTCAGAATTATTCTAAGACAGTTATATTTCAGCAATTGCTTAAATTATGCTCATTTTTATTACAGGATATATAATTCAATTTTTTGTAATAGTGTCGTGAAGGGAAGACAAATTCTGCGTTAAAAACTTGTTTTAAATTTTATCCACAACTGTGAAATCAATACTTTAAATTGTTAGACCTTAAAACTGATTTTCCTTAGACAGAAAAAAATTAAAATTAAAAATCAGTCTTGTTTTAAGACAACAAATAAAGGCTTACATCTACAGTTTCAAGTATAGTATAAACACGGGCTTGAATTATGATGTAAAAAACGAGCTACACAAAAATTATACTTCTTTTCTATGTAGTACATTCAGCTTAATTTCTTTGCATTTAAGCAAAATCTGTGTGAATTTAACAAAAATACTCAATTTTGAAATTCAGACAGCGAGATATTAAATTTAATCAAATTTGGCTAGACGCTAATATCCTAATTACAGATTTGAATTTTAAATTTAGACAAATTTCTTTTTAAATTTCGACAAACAGATAATGCAGTCAAGTTTTTTCTGATTTAAGCAAAATTTATAAAAATTTAAGCATAAGTGCTGAAGGTCCAACGATTTGAAAGTGCTAACTTAAAATTATCACACCTTAAAAATGGTTTGACATTAATTTTTTTTATAAGATTTAAGCAAACTTCTTCTGATATTAAGATGTTCACAACTAAATTCCAAAACCGAATCTCAAATTTCAATTATCTGTGCTGAATTGAATGCAAATCGATTTTAAGGTAAATTATTATTGAGAATTAATTTTTTTAATTAGGGCTGTGAAACTTATTACTTACTATTGATAAACCTTAAAATTCCTCTGCCTGAAATTCAGAAAAATGTACCTGGATTTAGGCAAGATTTCTATCAAATTAAGTCTCAAAACTGAAATTTCAACAATTTTAAAGTTCTTACTTAAAATTATAACACCATAAAAATGGTTTTGTATTAAATTCGTCTAAATTTAAGCAGTCTTTGTGTCCTTATAAGACTTCAACATCTAATTTACAGAATCGAAACCTAAATTAAGAGTATTAAAATGAAGCCGAGTTTTACTGAATTACTTTCATGTCTGTGTTTTAAACAAAATGTCTTAAATTATGATTCGAGCCTGGCACTGAGATATTGCCATCTTCAATTTTTACGAACTTTGCCAAAATGTAGATAATTTCTGCTGAATTTAATGCAACACGATTTTATGATGTAATAATTTTAAGTAATTTAAAATGGTTGGAATTAATTCAGTAAAAACGGTTACCTAATGTTCATAAACTCTGAAACTAATTTGCCTGAAATTCAGAATTTTTACATTCTCATTCATGAGGGTGTAATGTAATCGTCAAAATTTTCTATCGCTGGTTTCTAACGGATCTTTACGTATCGGCACTCACGGAGTCCGAAAATCATAAAATTTTGTGGGTGTCTGTCTGCATGTCCGCATGTCTGTCTGTATGTATGGTTACCTGAACGCTGTAGCGACGCTAACTTTTGAAGGATTTGTCCAATCGAGTTAGCTTTGCATACGCTTCTTAAGGTTACCAAAATGAGGGTTAAGTTCGTGCAGCAGATACCTTTAACCAAAATAAAAAAATCTACAGCTTTTTCAAAATTTGAAATTTTTTTTCTTTAAATTTTAAAAAATTTTGTCAAAGTTTCTTATAGACGGGTAGAAGGCTTACATATTGTGCATATAAAAATTTCAATTTCGATTAAAATTAGAAAAGTTATATACATTTGAAAATTTTGAAAATCTTCAGAAAAATATAAAAAAATATGTTTCTGATAGATTAAGAAAATTCATTTAATTTTTTTAATAGATATCAAATATATCTAGAAACTATCTTAGATATATTTTTTGATTAGACAAAAATTCAAAAGGTTAGAGCTTTTCAAAATTTGAAAAAAAATTGTATGAGTTTCAGTAATTTTTATCAGATGTTCTGATCCACGGTTAAAAAACTTTCAAATTATGGTAATGACATTTTTAAATTAATGAAAAATTAAAAGGTTATATATTTTTCAAAATTGTCAAACGAAGGAACAAAAGTTTTAATAGGTTGAGAAATATTAATACAAATTTCTTCTAGATATAAAATAGATGTATTTTGAAACTATTTTCATAAAGTTTCTTAATTAGATAAACAGTTTAAAAAGTTGTATCAGTTTCAAAAAGATGAAATTTTTGTTATTAAGAGATCCGTAACTTTAAAGCGTTGTTTTTAGTAGATATAAACAAGTTTTTACAAATTATCTTTATGCAGTTTTTTAAATGAATACAAATTATCACGCGCATAGCGCGAGTTTCTTAATGCGAATGTAATCCTCAAGGCCGTAGGTGCTTTGAGAACCTTCTTAAAAAACAAATCGAACAAAATTTCAGTTACAATGATTGCTGTTTCTCCTCAGAAGTTTGAATCACAGTTTTCGATTTAAGTTATAATATTTATGATATTTGAAAAATTTAGTTAAAGTGTAAGCATTAAACGTACAAAAACGAGCGCAGCAGTGTACCCGCGCACCCTAGGTGCGCTTAAACTTCGCGCGAGGCGCCGCGCACGGAGGACCCAACCAAAATGTGCCCACGTCGCGGGCATATTTTTATCGCAATTTAAGCCAAATTGCTCCAAAATAAGAACGTTAATATCTGAATTGCAGGTTTTCGTCTTAAATTCAGAGAATGTTGGCTTCAATTCAGGTATGCAAACAATGCGGTAAACTTATTCTAAAATTCCAATTATTTCAAACTGCTCAGTTAAAAATGTTACGGCTTAAAAATGATGTTTAATTAAATTCGTTAAGTCTAGAACTGACAGATTACCGCCTTAGATTTAGCTGAACTGCTGAATTGAATTCGAAACGATTTTAAACTACAAAAAAATGAATGCAAATACGTATTACTAATCAACATTAAAAAAACGGTTTGCCTTAAATTCAGCCAAGTTCGTCTAGACGTAAGCCAATGTTGTCAAAATTTTGGACATCGAAATCTAAATTCCAGGCTTTAGTCCTAATAACACGAAAAATTGTACTTATGTTCTGATAAACAAAAGATTCGGTCCATTTTTTCTTGATCTAAGCAAAATTTATCTCAATTTGAGACTTAAGTCTGGAATTCACATAAGGAAGGCTCAATAACATTTTTCTGAACCCAAGCAACCTTTAGATTAATTTAAGACTCAATTCAGGAATCCTGATATTTTGATTTTTTATTTTAGTCCAATTTTGTTTTAAAACAAACAAACAGAATTAATTTGAATTTCATGCAGAATGATTATCCTTCCGTGATACATAAGACAAACGTTAACCGAGTGTATCTTCAACAAATTTACAGTTCACTGTATAGTATAAGCTCAGTTAGTTACAGGTTTAAAAAAAAAATCTTTATTAATAGTCACCGGTCTTTCATTCTATATGATTAGAAATTCTGCAGATTCGGGCGAAATAAAATTTGTAATTGAAACCTACATTGCCATCACTTTATATAATAAATCATATAGCATATTGAGAATTCATTAATGTTTGTCACCAATGGATACTCAGGGCAAGTTTCGCGCACATGCGTAGTGCTGTTTGCGCTCTCACATGTTCTATCCACTCCCCTATGTTATACTTTGATATCTCCATGCATACGTAGGTTATGTTGGTTTGTGCTTTTATTTTTTAGGATGTGTATCACGTTACTAAATTAAAAAAGTTGTTGATTACGTGAGTAAGGGATAATGTTAATTTCACTAAACAAGATGTTGTAGGTTTTTATGTTAAAAATGTTTATATACAACGGGCGTTGTCATGGCAATCGCCAATGCGCATGAGCGCGGAACTGGCCCTGGTTATCCATTCGTGGCAAAATTTAAGGAATTATTGGACGGTCGCGGTTCCACTCCCCACATACAGGGATACTATAGTCCTTACTATTCTTTCGTGTAGCATATGAAGGAGGAAGTTTAAACGATCGTAAGTATATGCATAACTCAGGTTTTACAAAATCTGTAGTTATCAATTTTTTCACTTTGCAAGGCAGAATTTACAAAATGCCTTTTTTACGTACAATTTTTTCAGTTTGTTTTCACTAATGCAGAGAGCAGTTTTAGAAAGTGTTTTGAACGCTTTAAAGTGTCCTCACCGAAAAAGGTGGAAGCTTTAAATTTTTAGATTTTTTTATCGTTAAATAAAAAACAAATTCTGCTCTAAAAAAACTTTAAAACGTTCAAGAATTTTACCCTTGAACCTCATTTCATTGCGACGATCTTTTTCCCCTTACTCTTGAATGCACCGAGTGGAAGAATAAAAATTTAGCAAGGGGAACCAATAATATATGATTATTATAATAATATATGATTGGCAAAATACTTTTTTTGCCTTCCTCTGGAATCCACCGAGTCGAAGAGTAAAAATTTAGCAAGTGGAACCAATAATATATACTTATTAATATATACTTAATTACTTAGCCATGAATAAACAATTTAAAGTGAGAATTTCTTGAGGTTGCATGTTATAAAAATGTTATCTATAGAGGGCCTTAGGTCTTTTCAACTTTTTTGAATAGAAAAAAATAGGATTTTTAGGGAATAAAGTTATCGCGATCACAAAAAATATTTTTATCAATACACTACTCAAAATTCTGTAGTAATTTCGTTTAAACCCGAAGTCTATTTTCCGGAATCGATTCGCTATCGTTTATTGTTCCAGAATCTGGTAGGTTCTGTTTCCCAGCGATAGGAAGTTCAACTCGACCTCGCGATGTTGATGCTGTAGGTAATACTTGGTTTGCAGGCAAACCAAGTATTCAGTAAATCGGCGTGCCTCAAAACGTAAAAATAGTTTCCCAGCATTAGCATTATCCAGTTTGTAAAGGAAGTGAGTTCCAACGCACGTTATATCGTTCCAAGTTAAGTGGATTTGTAGTTTAATACGTAACTGTAATGCATGTTTCTTCACAAAAGAAATAAAAAAATTACATTAAATTCACCTCTAAAACTCGCAAAATATCTTTCAAGTTTTGACACATTTTCAATAAAATTCTAATAAACATGAGTCACGTATTATCTGTTTACTATTCACTAAAATAAATTTTGAGAATTTTAAAACGATATTTTAAGAAATACTTCTATTCATGGAAAAAAGTTTGATACAAATATACTTCTTGGCCATATCTTCAAAAATCCTTTCGAGAATTTTCCTTTTGATGTAACATTTGTAAGCATTTATTCGTATTGCGCATAGTTTAAGATTTGCAACAGTACAGGGGAAACTGTAAAGTAGGAAAAATAGTCTCGCAAAAAGAAGCATAATAAAATTTAAATGCGTTGGTGAACAGCCGCAAGTGTCCGAAATAAAGCCATAAATAATCATGAGGTTTATTGGACTTCCCATAGACGTAAGTCGTAAATCATTACAGGTCTTTGGCGGTAGTGACTTCATTAGTCGATGTAATTTATAACATTATTATTTGTTGACAATCTTAATAGCTCTTGGCATCTGTAGAACTCTTAAATGCTTTTAAACCCCGATTCGAAGAAGCCCTTTGTCTAGATATCGATTAGTGTTCTTACACATAAATTCTAAAAGGAATGCTTGTAAGTAGCGGAAAATTGAATTTATATGTCTTATGCATATGTAATTTCCACCACCGAGATGAATACATAATTCTTCAGTAAACTCGTGACTTAAAATCTGATAGTGTTCTCTTCATTTCGTGTTGACAAAGGCTTCAATATTCTTAGAGATTGTAATGAGTAGTTAAAACAGTTAAAATTACCTATGTTTACGCTACTGATTGATATAAAAGGGTGTGCTGATTATTTTAAACTTAATTGAAGATTTCATTAATTGGTTCGCCTTCCCCAGAAGGGAGCAAGAAGTCGTTTTCTATATCTTCGGATGAATAAATAAGTGTGAGAGCACAGAGTAGAAGTGGAACAAGTACACATGTTCAATGCTAATAATGGGAATCAGTACACTTAAGTTGTAGGTAGTTAGGGATCTGAAAATAAGGAGAAGAATTCCTGGCGCTTAGTTGTGAAAGATCAGTCGTAAATATAGAAGGAGATAATTATTGTCTTCCGTATGTTCAATGACTGCTTCATTTACGACAGGGGGTTGGAGATTTTACTCGCATAAGTCGTGGTCAGTATTTGCTACAGATAAGTAAATCAGTATTGGATGAGCGAGTGGAGGATGACCACATTCCACCATAGATAGTAAGTAATACATGGTAATTTGAGCTTAGCGTAGACGAGAAGTAGTTCAAATTGAAAACTTATGGTTAATGCTTTTTGTAAAGAAGTAGCGACAGAGTTCCATAAATTATGATTTAATCGTTTGGCTTATTAAAATTCCCTGGGCATCTGAGTACTACTCCCTTTCATACAGTGATTGCATTTTAAACTTCTACAATTAAATTCGAAACATGGTTTTCCAACTACAAGGCTCCTCAAGACCATAGAGGTTTTAGTTATTTATTTATTTTTTCTACTGTTATTAGTAATTTTATGTCTGATGGATAAATTAATAATTAAACTCTGAATTCCTTTTAAAATCTCTTGTATAAAATAAAATAGTAATCGAGGTTTCTAGATTTAGAAATTTAATTTTGGTATTGAAGGAAATTAGATTTTTTTACAATAAATAAAAGCATCCCTTGTAAAATTATGATTATGTAGTAGTAAATCTTTACATTCTAAAAATTATATGTTTCCTTTGGCACTAAAAAAATACATGGTCTTACCATGAATTTCTATTTCTAATCTGAATTCTTTTTTGATTGGACTCTATTTCATTTTATTTATTTTCATAAAATCTATGTTGGTGTTATTTTATTTTATTAATAATAGAAGTTTTTTTATATGACTCTCATTTTATGTTGCAATTTTTAATTTTTAATGTAAATAGTCTGACAAACACTAACCCTTTCTACTGAATTCCTACAGAAAACGAGCTGAGGTTTGCCCGCAGGTCCTTGTGTTATCTAATTTAAATTAGGCATAACTTTTTTTTATAAATAATATAAAAACATTTTAGCATCCAAAATAAAAGTGAAGTTTGGAAGTATCATAAAATGATTGCATTTTAAACTTCTATATTTAAATTCGAAACATTGTTTTCCAATTAAAAAGATGCTCAAGGCCATGATGATTTTAGTTTTTTTTTCAACTTTTTTAGTGATTTTATGCCTGATAGGTAAATTATAAATTAAATTCTGAATTCGTTTTAACATCTTTTTTATAAAATGAATTAGTAATGGAGATTTCTAGATTACGAAATTCAATTTCAGTACTGAACTTCAAAAATACAATGTCTGGCCATGACTTTCTATTTCTACTCTGAATTATATTTTAATTGGAATCTATTCCAGTTTATTTATTTACATAAAATATATGTTGATTTTATTCTGTTTTAATAACTTTAGAACTTATGTTCGATGAATCTAGCTTTATGTTGCATTTTTAATTTTCAATGTGAAGAGAATAATGTCTGACAAATACTAATCATTTCTGCTGGATTTCTACAGAAAAGTAATTGAGGTTTGCCGGCAGGTCCTTCTGTCATCTAATTTAAATCAAGAATAATTTTTTATAAAAATTATCCAAAAATTTCAGCATCCAAATTAAAAGTGAAGTTTAAAAGTGTCCAAATAAAAAATTAGAGCTCAAAATTGATTCATTTGGAATATGTTGAATTCTTGAGTTTAAGTGTACTATTTCATTAAAATTAGATCCAGTTTTTAGAGTTTAAATTATATCCGAATTATGTTTGTAAATAAAAAGTTAACTAGAATAATCAATTTAAAGTCTATTAAAATATTTCGGTTTCATAAGAAAATATTGCTCTTCCACATTCAACAATATTGAATGGAAACCTTTAAAATAATTGGATTCACGCTAAAAATTTATTAATAAGAACTTCAAGAGAATGTTGATATTTTCCAAATCTAGAAACCATAGCAAAATTTAAAAAAAAGTTGAAATAATGTAGAGTTGGTCGAAATAAAAATATTCAATTAGAAGATATTCAATGTTAAAAAATGTAAATTTTAAAAGCATAAATTTTAAAAACTTTTTCCACGAAACTTAAGAAAGTAGTATTCAATTTGAAACTGACAGCATTCAGAAATTTAAAAAAGACTATCGAAAGCCTTTCACGTAAATGTTTAAACGTTAAATATGTTAACCCTGAACAACTAGATGATACGTTTGAACATATATTTTTCTCCATGTGAGTCGCAGATTTTAAGTGAAATTCCTCTGATTAAATGTCTATATATAGTTGTACTGAATTTATGGAAATATTTGGTTTTAATTATTTCAAGAGGATATGTAAATTCTCTTAAAATAAATGAAAAAAGAAAAAGTTTTATGCCTCTAGGAAGTTGGAAAATTTAGTTTTCTGCCCACAATTTTCATCAGACTTAAAATTGTTTAAAAACAGAAAGTGTATTAGATTCCGCGTTTTAGAACGGAACTTATTTTCGATAAATTTTCCTAAAATTTATTTTTAAATGTTGCCTTTTCAATGTAATTCATTTGGTCAGAGATACTCTCTTTGTCCTATGGTACACCGGATAGATTATATGTAACGTTTTGCAAGGATAAGGTTCACTTTGTAGATCGTAGTGTAGGAGATATTCTTGTCTTTGTAAAAAAAATGATCGATTTTAGTTATGAAATGATTCAGTTAAATAAATCAGGAAACGTTTAAGCAATAATATCTAGCAGGCTAAATACTTTTAAAGATCAGTTTTTTATATTAACAAATATTGAGTGAATATGTTACATTAAGATAAACAATACACAGAGACTTTATTTTTTTATTTTTTGTTCCGGATATATGTAGAAACAATAAAAAATAACAAGGGGCTATTCATAAACTTGCAATGTTGAAGGTGTCATAGTTATATGACGATGTCAGTAAAACTATATTTGAAGTAGAACGGTTGAAGTCACACTACGTTGCTCAAATAACTTTAAATTTTCTTCAGCAGACTTCGAAGTGATTATGGAAGCTTCTAATGTGTCCCCTAAGGGTTTACATTTATCATTCACCCTCTTCCTATTCCTTAACACACCTCCCACACCCTTTTTGGTGGTGGGAGGGGGACCTACAGCTTAAGG
>JAAAKG020085939.1:0-16575 GCA_010014905.2 Druon quercuslanigerum | reverse complement strand
ACTGGAAGTTAAAATTTCGCTCCCCCCAACCTACTGTTAGTAGGCAAGGGTGGGGAGGGGGGGGGGGGGTGGAACCGAGAGAGTCGTCTTGGGTTGATGTTTTTTATGCTATATTTTTACCCCAAAAATTAAAATCTACTTAAATTCCACATTGAGTATTCTCTGACTGCATGGAACCCAATTCATTTCAATATTCTTTAGTTCGGATCTAAGCTAAAAATTCAGTTGTATTTCACCAATAGGGACGGATTCTAATTGTATATCAGCTTATTCCTGTAAGCTCAGAAAAGGGGGTTCAGAAACCGGTTTCAAAAAAAATTCCAGATTCCAATTACCCTTAATAATTTTGAATCTGTTTTTGTTTACTGGAAATTCACAAGCCTTTGTCTACAACAAAATAGTGATTTTGTGTTTTTGTTAATAAAATAACATTTGAGTAGTCTTTACATACCGAAAATATTTGTTCAGATGCTTTTTTAATAACAAAGATGCTACTGCTTTTGATTTAATAACACGGGACATTTGCTGCATTCCTTGTGAACATGCTTTGGTTTATATAGGACAGACAAAAAGCTGCATAAAAAGTAGGAATAAAGAGCACATAAATGACTCATGTGATGCAAAAAATTTATCTCTCCAAGCATAGCGTTTAACTTTCTGCCTTGATTTGCAAAAGAAAATATTTATAACGATATTAACGCTGTGCCTTAAGAGTATTCATTTTTATATGATTGTAAATCTAAGTTTCTAAGTTATTTTCGATATTTGAAAATATTTTATATTCTGAATAAAAAAATTTGTTACATAAGAAACTTTATTGTACGTTATTCAGATAAATGATGGAGAAGAAAAATTGTTTATCCTGAAGCGGCTCCACCTTATGGAGTGGAAGGTCGTTTAAGAAAAAATTAAGGATCAGTACATCAAAAAACAACATCTTCGTGTATATTACTATACTGATCAAAAACTAACACCTAATAATATAAGAAATATTGTATTCAAAAACTACATTTTTTGAAGATTCCAGCGATAGTTTAATAGCCTTGATAAGCTAAAAATTATACCAGGTGCACTGTACGGAATTATTATTTCGTATAATGATGATAAATGTAAGAAAACTCAGGTGCAAATCACCTAACATCTAGTTACAATTACAGAATTTTCTATAATTTATTGTAAAAAAAAATGCCACTATTTTCTCGTAATTGACTGCTAATGTCGCTGTTTCTTCACTTTTTCCTAATAAATATCTTCGAACATATTCGTTCATTGATTTTAAATTCACAAAATCTTTAATTTTAAAGCTTCGGGTTGTGCGATATTTTCTATTTTTTGAGGTCAAATCTTTTACAATTGTACCACTTTAATTTGTGTGAGACTAATTGTTTGAACATTTGAAATTCGAAAACATCTGAAATCAAATGATATAATATTAATCTTACTGTTTCGTATAGTTTTCAAATGCAAGCTGTGACTGTTGATAAATTTTAATGAATTGAATCTCGCTTAAAAATTCCCTTCCTTCTCTTTTTTATTTTTTTCGTCTTTTTTATTTTTATTATGATTAAACCGCAATTAAAAACACATTTTTAAAAAATAATCACCAAAGTTTCAGCGCTCATTCAACACCCTTAGCGTAGCAAAAAAAAAATCAAAATTCGAGTGGGCAGAAACATCAACAAAACAGCGATGCTCTCTTCCTGACAGCCGGGAATCAAATGAGGAACAAAATGATGCTCTCTTCCTGACAGCCGGGAATCAAATGAGGAACAAAATGAAAACCCATCACAAACATACCTGAAACCTCCGGCACTTTTTCTATTTCTGGATGTTTTAGGTATGTTTGTGATGAGTTTTCATTTTGGCGCTCATTTGATTCTCGGATGTCAGGAAGAAAGCATCGTGGTTTCGTTGCTTTTCCTACCTGTCCGAATATTTTTTATTTTTTCAATTTCTTAAATTTTGTTGCCTGGATAAGGATGTTATATAAAAGCCGAAACATTTATGAATAATTTTTATAACTGTTTTTTTCTTTTGATTTGTTAATAATAAAAATAAAAAGACATTAGAAATAAAAAAGAGAAGCAAGGGAATTTTGTTCGGTTGTCTTTTTTATTTTTGCCAACAAAATTATTCCTTTCCTTTTTTCGAAAAATTTATATCTTTTTTCAAATTTTAATAAAAACATTTTTCTTACATTCATTTCTATTACGGAAATCGTGTATAATTTACTTTTGTATTTTTTCTTTGGACGGAAAATTATCTTAGCTCATCATAGCCTATTCCTAGAAAATTAATCCCAGTTTCAAAAATCAAGGGAAAAATTGACCAATTTTTTAAATTTATATTGATTATAGGCGATTTTAAGAAAAATAAATAGTGTTAAGTTATATCTTGAAAGCCCCGCATTGTTTTTTCAAATTAAATTATAAAAAGTTTTGCAGTTTTTTTCAATTTTGGAAATTTTTGGCGAGTGTTGTTTTTTGACAAGGATTTTTCAGCAAAATCATTGCTTATTGGTAAAAACTACCTTGCTTTTAAGTAGAGCTAAATAATATCTCAAATGTATTAAAATTTTAAAATTACAATAAAAAAGTTATATGTTTCTTTCGTGGTTCTATATATGTTTCTTTTCAGGAAATAAAATCTGACCTAATTAGACCAAAAAGACTACCACTAAGCGTCAAAAATCATACTTTATAGAAGTTAAAATATTATATTTATTTATCCTGTCAAGTCATTTCAGTCCCAACAAATTTAAAGAATAACTTATAACATCCTGAAAATTGCAAATATAACATTCTAACATCTATTAAGGGTAGTTTTTGAAGCAAAGAGGACGTATTTTTGGTCTTAATGGATCAAATTTTTATCTGGACGTATGGTATCATTAGATGTATTACTTGCAAACAAAATTATTATATTTATGAAAATGAACACAGATTAATCATTGTAATAATTTTGGCATAGTTTGAAATCCTAGAACCACGGTAAGAACTTATTTTAAAAAGTAAATAAGCTTCTATCTTCGCGAGACTAAATTTAACTTGAACTACGAAATACAATTTAAAAATTTTTCTGCTATTTTATAAGTGCCCGGTATGTGTATATATGTCCAGTATGTGTACCCATATATTGTCGTTGGTCATCATTTACCTGCAAAACCATAAATGCAAATCAGAGAGACCATTCCTTAAACAGAATCTTCTTCTTCTCAAGTCTCGTAACGACGCTTCGGTTTATTGAAAAATAATGAGTAGCTTCTTTTCCAGACTCTTATTTTGTATATTCAGCATAATTTAGTTTCTTTGGTACTTTTTGTGAAGCCAAGTGCAAGGGTGATTAGCTTTCCTTAATTGCTTATATTGTCTGCATCTTCTATTTGTTGCTGAATCTGAGAAATTATTCGATTATTCGAAAAAATGATTTATCTTGGGATGATCATGCCAATTTTAATGAGCTTAATTCGTTTTCCCATCGGTTCTGTATCTTTTGCGTCGATCTTAACATAAAACACCAAAGAGTTTGTCACGAATAAACAGGAAAGAAGCTTCTGTTGCAGTGACTTTCGCTTTAATACTTCTTTTTAGACATGATTACAAAAAAATATATATGCGCTACTGAAATGTAATTTCCCATGGATGACAGTAGTATATTGTCTGATGACAATTTGCTGCTGTATATAAAGTCTGAAAGCTATTTTATTCATATTATTAATTGGCTAAATAGGATTTGTTTATTGGTAATAGATGGTATTCATATTTTAGTTTTATAAAGGGTAACTTGATATTATGAATATAATATATATTAAATACACTTATTTCGCAGCCTCTGCTGCAAACAGTATAATTCTCAAGATTATAAGTATATTCATAAAAATTGAACCTGGACATTCATTAAGGCTCTAATCTTATTTTCTATGGAACATTTTTTGCTAATATGATTAATGAACCTTGATTGCACTATTTTACTTCATATTGCCAATACATCTTCTTGCTCTTTTTCCGGTTTTATAACCAATAATTATTGAATTTTATAACCACTCATAAGAGATTGTTCAAATTTATGTCACGGAACTTTGAACATTGGTATACCTCTCAAGTTTTTTTTTATTTCGTTTTATAAATCCCAAAAATAAAGTAAAAAAAATTAAAAAATAATAATTTAACTTACTTTAGAGCCCAAAATAATCTCGTAATAGAGAAAAGGGAACAATTTTTCATGAAAATGAGGAATAATGAAGAAATAAATTCTTTCGAATCAAATTAATGTACAAGTAAGTGCCATACGAAATTCAAAATAAAACACTTAGGATTTCGAGTGCAATTATATTAAGTCTTCAACGAAATAGATGATTTTTTAACCAAGGAAGATGCATCTTCAAAGCAGAACTTTTCTAACAAGACACACAATGTTTGCTATTCAAAAAGACGAATTTTCAACACTGCAGATCAATTTTCGAAATAAGGTAATTTTTTAACAAAAAAGTTAAATTTTCAACCTAGAAAAATGAATTTTTCAACAAACAATTCAATGGAAAAAAATTACTCTTTAACCGAAAACTTGCATATAAAACTAAATAATTGAACTTTCCAGCAAAAGGGACGAATTTAAAAAAAAACAGTTTGATTTTCATTCCAACAGATGATTTTGTTACGAAAACAGCCAAACTTTTTAACAAAACAGTAAATTTTTAACCAAAAAAGGATGACTTTTTAACAAAATAGTTCCACAAAGTATTTGATTGCTAGATTAAGACGGATTAATTTCCAAGAAAAAATATAATAGATAATATTTAAAGCAAAAGAAGATTTTAATTTTTAATAAAAAATTTTGCTTTTAACAAAAAATGTAAATTTTGGTCGAGGAATGTAATAATAAAGAGACAAAGCATACTGTTATTACATTTACAAAATATTTTATATATTTTAAATAATTATAAAGATATAATTTTGAGTTATTATTATTTATAAAATTAAAATTTTTTTAAATAATTTTTTTTACATGCTAAGGTTTTATAATGTAGAAGCTTCATTTGTAAGTGAACTTTAAAATTATTTCTGTCGAAGAATTTTACAGTTAAATTCAGTAATTTCGCCGATAAAAAATTTCAGAGATTCAAATATTAAACGTTTAAATCATTTTAATTTTGAATTTTCAATAGTCTGCAGACTTAAGGCTTATATTCTTTAAACTTAGATGCTTTAAGACTAAAGTTCGTTAATATTTATATACATGAGCTAAATAAATAATTACCAAAAAATGTATTGATTAAATGGAGTATGTTTAAAAGTACTAATTTGAATTTACGACTCAGAAGCAGATTCTGAACGAATATTCTTCGTGATAAAAATAGATGTATGCAGCGATACAACAGGAATGGTGTTTTCTATTTAAAAAAGAGTTTAAACTTCAAAAGAAAGTTATTTAAGATTGAGCACATTGCGTTCATATTTTTATTAAATTTATTCAATTTAGAAATGTTTTAATATGAAATTTTGAAGTGTTTTTTAATATTAATTTAAAACTTTTTCATTTAGAACAGTTGCAAATTTTGATCTGTTAAATTCCAAATGCTTTGTATTTTAGGTTTTTAAACTTATAACAATTTCTAGGTTAACAATATACCTCATTAAATGGCATGCTTTTAATTTAAAGTGAAAATAAATTAAATTTTAAAAAATGTCAATTTTGAATGATTAAATTAGGGTTTATCTAATATAATTTATATTATAAATTATGTATCATAAATTTATAATTTTCTTTGAAAAGATTATATGGCAAGTTATTAATTTCTTATATAAATTTCTTCTAATTTTAGTTATTCAAACTTTAATTCCTTAATTTTGAACATGTTTAATATAAAATGCTACAAATTCATAACAGAATTAGTTCCAATTTTAATGTCATTGTTATACAAAGAAACTTTTTTTAAAATTTATCAACAATTTAAATATATTAAAAAAAATAATTTTTGACATTTTTTAGATTAAAAACCTATTGCTTGTGTACGCCATAAACTGAGTTGAGTTGCTGCCGACCTAGTGGGCATAAATCGCTTCTCGAACAATGAGCAGATTCATTTTCTGTTAAAAAAGAATAATTCTGAACGAAAAATGTAACAGTCGATATTTTAACCAACCAAGTGTTTAGTTTCAAATAAACAAGGGAAAAGATTAATTTTTAACAAAGAAATATTCTATCTTAAAGAATAAATTTTGAATTTTAAAGAAGCAAGTGTCAAGAAAACAGTTATATTTGCGACAAAAAATATAAATCTAATAAAATAGTTTAATTTTCTACCAAGAAATATGACTTTTATACTATACAGAATGATTTTTTTTGTTTACACATATGAGTTTTAACCAAAACAGCTGAATTTTACAGCAAAACACTGATTTTTACGAAATAGTTAAATTTGTAAAAAAATTATTATATTTTCCTCTAAACAGATGAATTGTTAATTTTTTTAGCAAAAAAGATTATTTTAAACCGAATCAATTAATTTTCTACGAAACAATTGAATTTTAGACCAAAAAGAAGCAGTAGGAAACTGAAAAGATCAATTTTCATCAAAAAATGAAATAGTTGTATTTTCAGGAAAGAAATTAATTCTCAAACAATAAAATGAAATTTTGAGCAAGATGGTTAAATTTCCAACCAAAGAAGTTTATTATTGAATAAAATTATAAGTTATCAACGAGAAAGAATATTTTTACCCACTTTTAGCAGGTAGTTTGATTTCCAACCAAACAGATGAATTTAAAAAAAAAATGATGAATTAAAAAGAAATTGAATTTGAATAAAGGAATTCAAAATGCAACTTAATAGGTTAATTTTTAATTAGGAAAGATACATTTCAATCTGATAATGGAATATTTAAATTTTCAGTAAAGAAAAAATAATTTTCAACAAAAGAAACAACAGGGATCAATTTTTTACCAAACGATTGCGCTTAAAACCGAAAATGATGAACTTTTAACTAAAAAGAATATTTTTCTACCAAAAATTTAATAATTACATTTTAAGTAAATGAACACTTTTTATTCAATAAAATTGATACTTTGATCAGATTGTTAAATTTTCAACCTAAGAGATATATTTTTGACAAAGATTATGAATCTTTAACAGTAAAATGAATTTTTAACGCAGTATCTCAATTTTCAAACAAGTAGCCGAATTATCAACGATAAGATAAAATTTTTGACCAAATAGTTAAATTTTCATCCAACGAGATGAATTTTCAACTAAAATTCCTAACTAAAAAAAATCAGTTGTGATTAAAGGAGTCCAACATCAATCTAAATTTTATATCTAAAAATTTTAAACCTAAAAAATAAATTTTCAATTTCCAACCAAAGATTAATAAAAAAAATGGATTTTTAACCAAGTACTTGAACTTTTATCTAATAATATGAATGTTTGAAAAGAAATTACCCTTTAAAGAAAAAGTTGCATTTTCAAGCAACCTAATGAGATGAATTCTGAACTGAAAATATTATAATCGTCTTTTTAACATTAGGCGAAAAAAACACGAGCCAATTGGAAAGTTTCTTAAAAAAGCTGAAGAAAAGAGGAATTCTTTCAAAAGGAGGAACAGAGGAAAGAGAGAGAATTCTGAAATATGAAATATATACGTGATTTTTAAGTGTATTTCGTTATCATTAAACAGTAACATTGCAGAGCATCTATTAATACATTTGCAAAATTTGTTAAAATTTATGATAAGGAAACGCCCTTCCAGTTAACAAGTAATTATATTTAAACAAATCAATTTTTATTTAGTTTTCTATTCCTATTTTCTATTCATTCACGCAAAAACAAAAGTTTGCGCCTTTACTTGTGGTGCCACGTTTCCTTATTCTTCACCTAAGGTCCTGAAGCGCAGCATCCATTTTTTTCTTTCATTTGAAGATCATTGAGAACTGAAAAGGTAGAAGTCCTTGCGTTGAGAAACGCACTAAGGCAGTTCATGACTAAGAATAATATTTCTCGAAAGAATCTATATAAATACTTTTCTACCGAAAATCGTTGAACAATTCTTCCGACAACAATTCTTCAGACAAGAGTTCTCTTGACCCTGTGGTTTTGACTCTTACCAGACTCCTTGTTTCAGAGTGCTCCGTTTACAAAGAGGCAGCTACTGAAGATAAGAAACACTTTAGCCATGTTATGCAGCTTCAGCTATTGATTACAACAATGTGTAAAGTCAAGTCTAATTCGAAACTTGTTAACTAAATGAGGAACAAAAGAGGCGATAGTGGTTAGTAGGAGTAAAGATAAGTGCAACATTCTGTAAGTATTTTCTTAGAAAATGTATCGAGCAAATCAAAGTAACCAGAAATGTTTTCTGAATATTATTTTGTGAAAATATTTTTTTAGAGGAGCATTATTTTTACAAAAATGTTACTTTATTCAATTTAACAGGTGCTTAAGTAAGTGATAATACCCGAATTACTAAAGCAAGTGCTAAAACCCGAATTACTAAAGTAAGTGCTGAACCTCGAATTTTAGCACTTTAGCACTTTAGCACTTTAGGAAAAGGAACGTTAGGCAAAATAACCATATATTCGTGACATCCCGTGTTAAAGAAACGGCGCGGCGACTCAGTAAAACGCCGAACCTGATCCAGATACAGCTGTAGGAGAGACTACCGAAATTTAACACTTAGGATCTGTGACAATTATTATTAATTATTATTATACCATTTAGTAATTTTCCTTACGTGGTTTTGAAATACTTAAAAAAATGAAAATTTGAGATTTTATTAGAAAAGAAAAGAATCTAAACATATACTTTTCACTAGTTTCCTTATTCCCTTCTTTGCCCCCTTTTTGAGAAATTCCTTTTTCTTTTAACTGTTTTTAAAATTATTCTATTTTTCTCGTCTTCTGACTTAAATAAAAACTGAATTATTAGAATCCAAAAAGGTTCAATTGTTTCTAATTAAAAGTTAATTGTTATTAATTGAAGTATCTACTATTACCTTTTTCCGAATTTATTTGTTATTGTTAAAAATTCGACTCTTTGCCCCCTTCTTGAGAAATTCCTTTTTTTAACCGTTTTTACAATTTTTCTCGTATTCTGGCTTAAATGAAAACTGAAATAATAGAATAGTCAAGCATTTAACTAGTTTCATAAAAATATATTAATTAATTCGTTTTATGTTTTGGTCTTACAGATATCTACCCGTGCAGAAATTTAGTCATGGCCAAAACTGGGCACAGGCTTGGCAAAACTAGGTCCTAGCCTCGCGATCTAGCCTGGGCCAAGCTCGAAGAAAACGCTAAATCTGGCCAGGGCCCGATTTAATCATCAGGCTAGATCCCCCAGCTTGGCCCAAGCTTGGCCCCAGTTTATTTTTAATTTTCTGCCATTCTTAATTTTCCTAATTAAGGAAAAGTATTTTTTATTTACATTTATTAACTTTTCTCCTCCTTCTTTTACAACTAAAAGTTTTAAACATCATTACATAAATGCCAATATATTTATACTTTATAATACAGCGAAAAAATGTTCTCACTTTGAGGTTAGAATTCACGTGCAATCTTAATTTGAAAATATTATTTTTAATTGATATAAGTACTTAATTGGACTTTCCCCGCGTGAGTATGCGATACTTGCGATTGCTCGAAGCCTCCGTACTCTCAGAGTGGTTTTTATTTTAGGCATTTTGATAAATTCATTGGCAATGATTGCCACTTGTAAAACCTGATACCAAAATTCAAGCTAGACCCAGGCTAGAGGCCCCCGTCCTGGGCCAAGTGTGGATCCAGGAACAAATTTGGCGATTTCTGCACGGGTATAAACATTCTAAACATATAATTAGAATTATTAGAAATACATACATTTTTTAAAATTGTAATTATTGTTTTATTATTCTTTTATTACTATTTAGTTTACTCAATTGTAATTTCATTATATTTGATTATTTTCAATAGATCAAGAATATAGTCCGTCATAGATCATATTTTTATTTAAAAGAAAATTAAATTATTCTATTTTTTGTTAAAAATTCTACTAAAGTTTGATTGGAATATTTGATACAAACTTCCTTTTTTCAGTTAAAAATGGATCCTCCTGATAGAAAATTTAACTATTTGGTTGAAAGTTGAGCTAATGTGCTGAAAGTACATTTTATTAGTAAAAGATATATCTCAGTGATTGGAAATTCTACTATTTCGTTCGAAATTCGTTCCCTTTTGGTAAAAAATTCGCTGACTTTGATCGAACATGTAACAATTTTTCTGTAAATTGAAGAAATTTGTTTTAAATTCATCCTTTTGGCAGATAATTATTCAAATTTATTTAAAATGTAACTGCTTGATGCAAAGCTAAACTAATTAAAACATTACTATTTTATTAAATATACGTTTACTATGATTAAAAATTAATTTTCATCATAACAATTAAACTGTTCCATTCTAGTTAAAAAATTTATACTTTTTAATAAAGAAATACAATAATTCGGTTAAAAAATATATGTATTTTGTTGGAACTTGTTCTTTTGTGGTAGAAAATAATTTTCCTTAATTAAAAATTAAACCACATAATTGGTTGAAAGTTGAAGCACTTAGTAGAAAAATCATTTTTTCAGTCGAGCATTCATCTTTGTTTTTACAAATCTAACTCTTTTGCTGAAAAAATAGTTCTTTGTTGTCGTTAAAACAGCTTTTTTCAACAGCAAAATCAACTTTCTTATCTTTTGTTAAAAGTTGATTTTTTTTAGTTAAACCCAACTATTCAAGTAAAAATTAATGTTTCCGTAAAACATTCATAAATCCGGGATGAAAATTCAACTGTTTTGTATGAAATTTTCTTTTCGGCAAAAAAATTTGATTTTCCATTGAAAATTAAGTTTGCTGTTGTAAATTCGTAATTCAGGGTCGATAACTCAATTGGTTTCTCTAAAGAGTGAAATATTTTATTAAAAATTTGTCTTTTCTGATTAAATTCAACTGTTTTTGATTGTGAACCTAATTTTTTTCTCAACTGAAATAGCAACAATGATATTTTTCTGATTTTTTTAGGTTGTAATATATATATATATAAACATTATGTTTGTATGTTTTAAATTTTAATAAAAAAACTTATCCGAGGGGCTATTAACTTTGGACAGCATGTTCCAAATTACTTTTGATAATAAAGAAATCAAAGATTTGATATTTTGAAAATCAAATTAGGATTTTAAAAATTTCGAAGTTCCCGGACCAGGGGATTGAAGTTATAATTATATCGAAGGCAAAGTTTTGTTCGATAGAGGGGGGGGGGGGTATTTTTGACAACACCCTAACGGATTTAAGCTTTCTGGAATCCTCTGTGATGAATGAGAAGAGGAGTGGGAAAGTGTTCGAAAAATTATGATATAGTATAGAAAAAACCAGTGTTTCATTAATTTTGCTTCTCACGTAAAAGTTGGTATCCTTCAGAGTTAAAACTCCAATAGAACCTCTTTTTAGGGTACCTTTTTAGTTCGTTGATATCTCATAGATGATGACTTAAAGAAGATATGCAGTCGGTAAAGATTTTCGAGATATCCTGAAAAAATGTCGCATCTCATGTTCATTATGCTTCATTAAATAATGACTCATATGTATAATTTTATTTTGTTTATTCAATTTTTCCCGTGCAATATTAGTAAATCTTTAGTCTAGCGGAAAAGGTGCGTTATTACTTTTAGAATCCTAGAAGTGAGTTTAGGCAGAAAATGAGTTTAGAATAAATAGTATCTACATGAAATCATATTTTAAGGTTCTTTAGAACAAAGTATTTTTTTGGGTTTATTTTCAGTGAAAGAGGTTTTTTTAAATCCAATTTTTTCTATGAGTTTTTAAGCGGTCTCTAAGTGGTTATTCTTGTTGTATTATAAAATTTAGTTAATATACATGAAATGATCGGTTACAACGAGTGAACACATGTTCGAAACGTCGTGAACCTGCGAAGGGATAAAAGCATTCTTGGACGTGATAAGATCACAATCAGCAGAGGTTGAATTCTCGGTACGCGGACTTTTGCGCTTTCCGAAATTGTAACGAGATCGCTTGAGATGCCTCAAGTTACGCCCCAAAGGGTTTATCTTAATGTAATCCGGATCGGAAATTCGCTCGTTCTCGGCTTTCGCGGTCAAGATGAAGCCGGATGATGCTTTCAAGTCGCCGCACTCGGTAAAATCGCAGTTCTTATCGCAGGATCGAATATGACCCTCGACCTCCTCGTCGCCTATTGGCGGTGAATTGCATGTCTCGCCAAGTGAGAACCTATTGTCCAATGAAATTCTGATGTATTACTGAAAGCAACACAAAAATTTTAAATATTCTCAATAATTTAGAAAAAGGGTCACACAGCCCACTTTCTATTTCACATTTACCACTACTCTCTTCCCACTTTCCACTTTACATTTTCATTTTTGACTTTTCAGCTGTATTTTATTTTTTAAATTCACGCCATAAGTTATCAATGAATTTTGAAACATCGATCATTAGGAAATCAGTGTATAAACTACTAATTCCATTTCATGAGAATGTCATAAATGTCTGGCAATTAAAGTTTTTGCTGAGGAATCAATTTGTAAACAAATTTTCTGTTTGTCTAGCTAATTATTTTGTAACTTACAAGGAGATCCCCTCAACCCGACCTCAACGATTTGGATAATTTTTTAATATGTTCCAATACTCCTATTTCGTCCTAAAGTTTGCTCTTAGAAATATTTTTTCTATATATCTCGGCATCTGATAGATATTTTTAAATAAAACCAAGTCGAAAATATTTGTCACAAGAACCAGGTATATTTATGATCCAAGCGGTTGCAATACTTATTTTATATTTTAAATAACTACATTTTTATGAATATCTCTATCATGAAAATTAGGGTATGAATTCTTTCATGATTTTTCAAATAGCGACTCCCAAGTACTATTAACTACAGTTTAAATATTTCTGGTACAAAAGTGGTTACATCGATGAAAAACGGATAAAATTGGTGTAAAAAGTAATTATATTTTAAACATTTTTACGAAGATTATCAATACTGTCGAAACTTTTTAGAATATTGTACTGTAACTCCACTATTAAAAGAAAAAACAAAGGGATTGGGCTTCTTATAAAAAAGAATATTTGATCAGTTTCATTATCCAATATTAATTAGCCTGCAAGTTAGTACATTGGATAGTCAAGTTTTAGGATTGACGGTTTTTACCCCTTAAATACTACTATCGCAACAAAAAACTTAATTATTTCTCATTTGTTATAAATCACATTCTATTCACACGTAGAATAAATCATAAGAAACAAAATTTATTTTTAACCATTAATGTCTGAACCATCACTTTAAGGGGTCGCTGACAGTATTTGTGGGTGGTTGTTTCAAAAATCCTAAAGTACCTCAACTTAAATATTCGATATTGTAAACGAAAATGATTTTTTTTTTAACTAATACCTTCATTTTCATGATAAAGTTATGCATAAAGAATGTAGTTTAAAAAAATATAAAATAACGCTTAGAAACTCTTGGGTGAGAAATATACATACTATTTTAGGCTTCTTATGAAAAACATTTTCCACTTGGTTTTATACAAAAAGATCCATTATATGTCGAGATATATATATATATATATATATATATATATATATATATAAACAAATTATGTTAAGGGTAAACTTTAGGGATGGTTTTCCCTCTTTAAAAGTTGATGTTGGCACATGAAAATATGCATTTATCTTATTTTTTCAAGTACTATAGAACATATCGAAAAATTATCCAAATCGGCCAGATCGGGTTAGAGGGGAGAAAAGAGGTCTGGTAAGTATAACATATGACTGAAAATAAAAAATTTGACACTATCATGTCCCTAAAATATCATACGATTGTGTTTGGAGGTACACTTTTCTTAACTACATGGTCTTATCTTCAATAAAATATCTTCAACCAAAAATAAAAATAAGCTTCAAAGAAAGTAGTTAAACTTTGAACCAGGTAGTGAAATTCTCAACTAGGAAAGAGAAGTCTCAAGCAAAAATTAGAATAGGTAAGTTTTGAACAAAGAAGAAGAGTTGAATCATTAACCTTAAATGATTAATTTTTCGACAAACAGTTGCATCTTGAGCAAAAATAGATGGCATTCCTACCAAAAGAGTTCCATTTTGGACTAGGAAAGATTTTTTGATCTAGAAGGAAACAAAATATTAATAAAACTGTTGAATTTTATACAGGAAAGTTGAATTTTAACAAAAAAGTTCATATTAAACCTAATAGTTTAATTTTCTACGTAATAGTTTAAATTTTTTAAATTCGAATTTTCCACCAAAAAGGATGACCTTTAACAAAAGTATTAAATTTCCTGTAAGTTAATTTTATTTTTAACCAAATAATGGAATGTTAACCAACAAAGAGGAATTCTTGATCAATAGTTGATTCTTCAACCAAAACTAATTAATTCAAGTGAAAATAGTTGGATTTTATTTTCAGGCTTTATAAAAAACCTAAGATTTTGGTATTTCACAGACTGAAGAATAATATTTTATAGACACATTGAAGTCTATTTATGATACTTTAAAAATATTATTCACTACAATTTTGTATTTCTGAATAGACACTTTGAAATCCAAAGTAAGCAAAATACCTTTTCCAGGTATCGCAACACTTTAGTTTAGAAACTGAAGTTAGTTTTTAATAAAATCTGCGTGCTGCCCTGAAACATTCTCATCGCGTGTGATTCGCTTCGCTCCACAAGTTTGGACCGCGCCTGGGCCCTGCGTCTATTGGATCTCCCACTTCGCGCTCTATAATATATTTATCTTTCGCTCGATTAATGTACTTCTTTAACATTTTTTCATATATATTTAAAATTAAATTGTCGGAAACAATCATTTGGTGATTATGAATTCTCTTTTTTTAAAGCTCCTTAGGCTTTAGCGAACACATTCTAATTACGTATTTCACGTTTCGCAATCAATTTAAACCAACGTGCGGACTTTTTTACATTGAGTTCAACTCTGTAATATAACAATAATAACTCTGCAATAACTCTGTAAAAAATTCATAGATCTTTTTACGGTAAAGAAGTTTTTTCTAATAATTTTTTTTTTTCATATCTTGTGTCGTTTTTTGACAATTTTCTTTATTTCTATTGTTATTTTTTCGTATAAAAGAAGCATTATGCATTCTATTAAAAAGTGATTCATACAAAATTTAGATCTTTTTTGGACGCATAATTTTTATATTCGTATTTTTTCGCAGCTTATTTTGTTTGTCGTTTATTTTTTTTTATTTTTTAAGTTTTATTTAATTTTTACGATTAAAACAAAAACAACGCCTTCAATACAAAAATAGTTCATTTCTAATTTATCATTTTTTTATGGCAAAGAACTGTTGCGTGTAAATTTCTTGTTTTTTTTTGCGTTGTTTTTTTAAAAATTAAATAAATATTTTATTTTTCATGTTATTTTTACATCTAAGACACAAAATACATACCCTATTAAAAACGATTATATCAGATTTATAGATTTCTTTTAGACGAACAACTTATGTCTATTTATTTGTTTCTTAGCTTGAGTCATTTGTGAAAAATTTAATTTTTTAATTTTTAATGTTATTCTTCAAAATTAAAACAAAAAATATATATGATATAAAAAACAATTTTGAGAAATTTGTTTTTTTAAGCGTAAACAACTTTTATTTCGTAGCTTGTTTCGTCTGACCAAATATTTCTCCGAGTACAAAGAATGGTGAGATACAACGAGTGGTGGATATTTGACAAAAAATGGTGGTCAAGTTCTACGCAAATCTTATACATTCTTTAATGAGAACGTAAGACGTTGTTGAAAACGATGTAATGTTTGACCCAATGAAATATTTTACAAGTTAAATGTCCCCGATAAAAAGAAAGCAATTTAGAAAAATTTACAATCTGAATTCCCATTAATATGCGAATTTTCCTCCATTTGAAAGTTGCTTGTTGATTAATAAGTTGATTTGATAAGAATCCTATCAATCCCTTCTTTGACCGTCAATGTAAATGTGAGTAAGAATATTTGTAGGTCTTACGGTCTTCATTAAATTAAAATAATAAAAAAGAAATTACTTGAAAGTTCGTTTAATAAGATTCTGACGTTTTGGATATCATTGCGTGACTCTTTAAGAGAATCTGTGTTTATTAAAAAAAAAAAAAACAAGAATATTCAATTTTGGGGCCAAACTTCTGTTAATGGTTAAGAGTCAATTAAAAAAAAATTCATGCTGACGTGTGTCACCAAATTAAACTTGAATATACAAAAAACGTATTATATAAAAGCCTCATAAAAATTAAAGAAGCTTTTTTTATAGAAACTACATTTTAATTGACGGAAAAAATCTTTATGGCAAAAATTTTTAATGAAGATTTTGCTTTTTCTTTAAATTAAAATGCCTTGTCTTAAAAATAAGCCTCTTTAATTTTAATGAGGCTTTTATATGATACGTTTTTGTCTATATTAAGGTGGGGGGGGGGGGGGGGGTAGGGTTTGCCCTTTCGAAAAATTTAATTTTTTGTTGGGTTTTTTTTTTGCTAAACATTTCAAGCATATATAAAAAAAATAAAT
>JAAAKG020085928.1:0-16575 GCA_010014905.2 Druon quercuslanigerum | reverse complement strand
TTGTTTTTGCTGTAGTTTCATCTCCGTTAAACGTTGAGAAATGATACTGTTAATCATTCTTTTATTAAGGATTTCCCCATTTTTTTCTGCAGCAATTTGCAATGCATAATCTGTAACATAAATTATTTTTTTACAATCTTCAATGAAATTCAAAAGTTCTAGACTAATGACTACATATCCGGTCTCATATATGACTCAATTTATTTTTACAAGTCATACATGGTTATATATCTCATTATAAATCAAACATTATTGATTTTAATTTTGTCATATATGATTGCATGTGCAGACGTGTATGTTCATGCACAACTATGCATGTGATCATATATGAAAACAATTTTATAAAATTGTGTCCATATATGAAATCATATATAAATGTATATGATATCAACTATGATTATATATAATCATTCATGGATCATGCAGAATTTATGTATGATCACGCATATTTTTTTTACTCGGGTTGTTAAAAAGTCTTTATTATTATTTTTTTTTTTGGTTTAAAAGTAATTTTTCGTTTGGAACTATACCTATTTACTTTCTGGTAAGAAATGTAGACTTTATAAGACTAGACTTTGACCAGAAAATTACACTTTTTTGTTAAAAATTCATTATTTTTGTTGAAGATTCGAATCATTGGTTAATAATTCTTTTTTGATTGTTGATTTCAAAAGTTTAGAAATTACTTTTTTTCTGTTGTTAAATTCAGCTGTTCGATCATCTTTTTCATTGAAACATAATTTTTTAAACTAAAAATTTAATTAGTGTTTTGTTAAAAATTTGTCTTATGGTAGAAAATTAATCTTCTTGCAAAGCAACTCAGATCTGTTGTAAAAAATTCCACTATTTTGTTAAAAATTTAATTTGATTGTTAAAAAAAAATGCAACTACCAAATTTTTATGTCTTGACAACATCTTTCTGTAATCTATCGACACGGATTTCTATTTTGATCAAAGAGGGTCTCACTAAACGAATTTATGTAGTTTTAAGTAAATTAAAAAGCTTAACACAATTCCTTATTAGGAATTAAAAAAGAAAAGCGAAGAGCTGCTCTTTATTATAGCACAATATATCAAACTATCATTTGTCTCTTTAAAGAGTAATGATAAGTCTTCGTGTCGGTACCCCATTAATAAATCCAAAAACGGCAATTACTCTTTTCTCTTTATTTACCCGATAAGTGTCTGATTCAAGTAATTATTTTCCGGGAGAGGAGCGTTTGTCATCGCGGTAACGATCCTCGCTCGAGCCCCTCGGCTAGAAGCCTGCGAGTTCCTATTATCGTGATATTTCGGTTAATGCCAAACTCCGCGGCAGAGCCAGAAACACCTGGGTGGTCCACGCGCTCCACGATATCAGCTGCGGTGCTTCCCACATGTCCTATCTTCTTCTATTCCACGTCCTTTGCACTCCTACGCTTAGCGCAACCCGCGAAGAGAGAGAGAGTGAGAGAGAGAGAGAGAGAGAGGGAGAGAGAGAGAGAGAGATTGTTATAATAGCTACAATACAAGCAGCTTACCAGAGGGGTTCCATCCCGAACGGCGACTTGAGATTTATTGTCCCTGGGTGGATTGCGGATTCCCAGATTCCCCAGTTTGTCCTTATAAATAGCTCCTATTAATTGACCGTACTTGAGTAGCCTCAGAGCAAAAAACTTACAGCTTTCCAATCTTGTCCAAATCAAGATTAAAACGAGTGGATAATTACTCGAATTTTTGGTGTAGACTAGATCGCAAGATTGACGATTGCAGATTGCATATATGTGACTCAAAAATGCAGCATGCGATTGCTAAAGACCTGGACCTACTAAGAAAAGGATAAGAGTAAAATTAAGGCGGTTGTCGTTTAATTCTTGTGTGATATATGCTGTAAAACGCTAATGGACAAAGTCAGTAAGGAGAGCATTCTCAAAGAATGTAGTGTAGAGGGAAGATTGTTTTAAAAGTGTGAAAGAAATTTGTTGAGATGGTGTGGTCATGTTGAGAGAATTAAAGAAGAACGATTGAAGAAACAAGTCCATGTTGGTAAAGATTTTAAATAGATTTTCTGTAACTGCACACACTGTGGGGGTAGAGAGAATGCTACTTGTAGGTAAAGATTAAAAATATATTTTCGGTATCTGCACCCACTGTGCTGTACGATAGCGATGACTTGGACCTACTTAGAAAAGAATTAGAGTAAAGTTAACGCGTTTAGCATGCAATTGTTGCGGAAGGTATGCGGTAAAACGCTAACGGACAGAACCAATAATAAGAGGATTCTCAAAGAATGTTATGTTTACACTGTTTGAAGAAAGTATAAAAAATTTGTTAAAATTGTTTAAGCATGTTGAGAGAATGAAAGGAGAACGATTGTCGACAGAAGTCCATGTAGGTAAAGATTTAAAATATATTTTTGGTATCTGCACCCACTGTGTTGAACGATAGGGATGACTTGGACCTACTTAGAAAAGGATGAGAGAAAAGTTAACGCGTTTGGCATACAATTTTTGCGGAAAATATGCGGTAAAACGCTAACAGACAACCTCAGTAATGACACGATTCTCAAAGAGTAATGTGTAGAGGAAACAGTGTTTGAAAAAAGTAAAAGAAATTTGTTAAAATTGTTTAAACATATTGAGATCGATGATTTTCTCTGCCTGCACCCACAGTGCGGTTACAGAGAATGCTACGTGTAGGTAAATATTAAAAATATATTTTCGGTATCTGCACCCACTGTGTTGTACGATAGCGATGACTTGGACCTGCTTAGCAAAGGAATGCAATTGTTGCGGTAGGTATGTGGTAAAACGCTAACGAACAATATGAGTAATGACAGGATTATTAAAGAGTAATGTCTAGAGGGAACAGTGTTTGAAAAATATAAAATAAAATTGTCAAAATTGTTTAAGCATGTTGAGAGAATGAAAGGAGAACGATTTACGACACAAGTCCCTGTAGGTAAAGATTTTTAATAAATGTTTTGTTCCTGAACCTACTATGATGTACGTTAGCGAGACCTTGATCTGCTAAGAAAATGATGAGGGTAAAGTTAACGCGGTTGGCATGAAACCCTTGCGGAATGTATGTTGTAAAACACTAATGGACAAAATCAGCAATGGGAGGGTTCTCGATCAATATAAACACGGTTCGAAAAATGTGAAAGAAATTTGTTGAGATGATTTGAGCATGTTGAGAAAATTAAAAATAGAACGATTAGAGAAACACGTGAATTTAGGTGAAGATATTAAATAGATTTTCTCTAACTGCATCCACTGCGCTGTACGGTATCGATGAACTGGGCATACTAAAAAAAGAATGAGAGTAAAGTTAATGTGGTTGGAATTCAATTCTTGTGGGATATAAGGGGTAAAACGCTAATGGACAAAATCATTAATGAGAGGATTCTCAAAGAAGGTTGTGTAAAGTGAAGACTGTTTGTGATTTACACATATAAAAGTCGTTTGAAATCCATGAAATAGTTAGAAATCGGAACAAGTGACTGAAAATACCTTGAAAATAACATTAATTAAATGTGTTCTCTGCAGTTATCTAGAAGTCAATTGACCTTGAAAATTCTACAAACTATTTTTAAATTTTTTGGAAATGTTTAAATCTCTGGTTTTTACGATTTCGAGAGAAATGAATTAAATTAAATTTTGCTTTGAAAGACTTCTTTTGGATTTTAACTATTTTAAATGGTATGGAGAAAAAAAATGTTCTAGAATTTTAAAAACTTTAAGTTATTTTTTTTATTTTCTTCATACCCTTGAATCTTCTATAAATCTTCTGGAATCTAGAAATCATTGAAAATTCTTTGTAAATATATTTTTATTTAAACATATTCATTTAAGTTCTCCATGAAGTAAAAACGTCCAAATCCCAAGAAATAATTTTTTTTGGTTTAAAAAGAAAATAATCAATATTTCAAATTTTAGTATTACATTTTTTTTCAAAATTCCTGCATTTTGTTAAAAATTTGTCTTTTTTACAGAAAATTAATTTTCTTGGACTTGAATTAATTTTTTTCTTGGGAAATTCAACTTTTCATTCATTTTTTTGGTTCAAGATTCAAGATTTTAGCTGAAAACTTAAATATTCGTTTGAAATTGTATATATTTTGTTAAATATTTGATTTTGCTAATGAAAGTAAATCTCCTTATCAAAAATTTATTTTTTTGTTTAATAAACGGGTTTTTGGTTAGTAATTGAAAGCTTTTTAATTAAAATATAAACTAAGATATTTTTTGTTGCAAATGATTATTTTTTCATTAAAGATAGCACTACTTTGTTAAAAGTTCATTTTTTTGGTTAAAGATTCATCATTTTGCTTGAATATTCAATTATTTGGCTAGAAGTTACACTGTTTCTTTTTTTGAAAATTTATCTTTTCTGTTTGATAATTCAATTTTTTGGTTGAAAATTCACGCATTTTATTAAAAATTTGTCTTTTTGTTCGAATTCAATTCTTTTTTATATAAAATTAAAATATTTTTTGTTAAAATATCAACTGTTACATTTTTCGTAGACAGCTCACTTTTTTGGCTGAAAATTTAATTCTTTTTTTGAAAATTCAACAAACAGAATAATTTAAAATGACTGATTTCATCTGTGAGTCAAATTGATTGAACTGGAAATTCAATAAAAAGACTTTCTCTTAAAGGTCGTAGAAAAGCGTCTCTTATTCGATGAAAATTCTGTTTATTAAGAAAAAATTTAAAATTTGCAATAAAGCAATGAACCAAATAACAAAATTAATTAACTCTGAATACTAAAAATAAATTTCGGTTTCTTCATTATTTATGTAAATAATTTAAAGGCTTTTAAAAATCGTGTCATTTAACTCTGAATGAAAAAATATGCATTTTTCTACTGCGTATTTTACTTTCTTACTTTGTGGGCTTTAAATTAAAAAATTTGATCTCAGAACTAACGTTGTTTTATTTAATAAATAGTAACACTTTTGAAGCAATAATATGTTCCCCTGTGTAATTTGCAATATTGCATGCAAAATTTAATAGTCTTTTTTAAAGAATTCCAAAATGTATTAACTGCAGGCCTGTCCAGCGAGGAGACATATCTCCACGCTGAACAGGCCTACAGTAAATATATTTTGGAATTCTTTAAAAAATACTCTAAACTTTAGCATGCAATATTCAAAATTACAAAGGGGAACATATTATTGCTTTGAAATTGTTATTATTCATTAAATAAAAGAAAATAAAATAAATAATAATAAAACGCAATAATAAAACTAAAATATTTGTTAGAAATTGTATGTATTTTATTAAATATTATTCATTCGTATAAATCTAATCTTGTCTACATTAACCTTGTTTTATTTAATAAATAATAGCAATTTTGAAGCAATAATATATTCCCCTTTGTAATTTGCAATATTGCATGCAAAAGTTAATAGTCTTTTTTAAAGAATTCCAAAATGTATTAACTGCAGGCCTGTCCAGCGAGAAGAAATTTCTCCACGCTGAACAGGCCTGGCATACTAATTATGCCTTATCTATGCAGAGGAGGCATTTACTTCCTCAAGGTAATTGAAAAAAGGTTGAAACTACCTTACCTGATTAGATTGGACATTATAGGTCACTCGAACTCTGTTACATGAAGCAGACGATAGTTTTTTTTTTTTAGTTTCCTATCGCCAATTGTGTAGTCACGTGCGCTTAAATTGAAAGTGGCAATCAGAACCACGAGTAGGGAAAGCGATTCTCGTCCTAGAATCTAAAACTAGACTAGTTTGCAACTCGTGCACTCGCACGTGTCTGGGGTGAAAAATGAAACTAGATACACCCCCATGGCCCCTATGGTGTTTAAGAGACGCTAATGCACTTAATAGCGAGTTTTCGTGCAATGCGTTCAAATGTGCGTGCGTGCTTGCGTGAGAAGATGCGTGGGCGGATCGCACGTCAAAGCACGCGTTCCAACTCTGCCTCGATTCGAAACAATTAATGATAGATGGGCAGATAATAATAATTGGCTGGTTTTTATTACAGCTTTGAGTACCTACATTTCATAAAGAATAATGCGTGCGAATGTGACTTTTTATAATTAAGAATTACTCCCAGCTTTTATAAAAGAAAAAAATTCATTCCTGCAATTTAAATTTCGCGCCAGTGGTACTAAACTTTGGAGGTTATGTTTGAGTGTGGCTGTACCATATTGAATGTGATTATGGCGCGCGATTTGAATTTCGACTTTTTTACTTTAAACAGTAAGAGCATTATTTATTTGAGGGAAATGTATATTTATATTCCTCTGGGATTCCTATTTTTTATATTAAATTATCTATTATAATTAATTTAACTTCTTTAAATTCGACTAATTTTAAGATCAACTATTCAGGATTTGAATAGAACCTTGAAGGTAAAGTATTTTTCTGTTGAGTCTATAGAAATTAAAGTTAAACGATTCTCAAAAAACAGCTTTTACTTGAATGAAGAAACCTAAGTTTTTTTTGAGACCAAAATAAAACCAAAAATTGTCTTTTTTATCCTTTACACTTTAATTTAAAAATGTGCTACTATACAATTTCTAAACGCTTTAAATTAAAAAATTGGTGAATTATCAATTTTTCATATAAAATTTTCAAATAAAAATAATTTTTAATTTAAGATTTAAAAAATAATGCTATTGGAAATTTAACATTATGTGACTAACAATATTTATGGAAACAGTTAAGATTTCCAGATATCTAAAAATATTGGCATCCGTGAAAATATCGAAATGGGTATTTTTAATAAAAAAATATAAAATTTTAAGGATTACAACTATTTTTTTAAATTTATGATTTAAGGTTTTCTTAGCATCTTTGAATCGGAAATTTTTATTTAAAAAAATTACATTTCAAAGGAGACTCACAACTGCTTACATTTTCAGTCTACGCAAACGTTTTAAACCGAAAATTGACATTTTGAAACAAGCATTAAATTTCAAAGAAGTTTCAAAACTTTTTTTTACAATTTTATGTTATTCTGAAGATTTAAAACGGAAATTGACAATTTTAAACAAAAATTATATTGCGAAGAAAATTCACAATTATTTGCAATTTTAGGTAATGTTGATGTTTTAAACCGAAAATGGGTATTTGAGTTGAACTTAATTAGTTTTTTTAAATAATCTTTATTTTGTACAATTGTAGGTTAAAGTAGCAAATAAATCGTTATGTTATGTTTTTTAAATCGAAAATTAACATTTTTAATCAAAAACATCAGAATATTTTTTTTGATGATTATTATTTTTCAGATTATTATTCAGAAATACTGAAATTAACATTTTTATCTTCTTGGGCTTTTATACAGAAAAAATGTACTTTTATTAAAAAATCTTTACACTGGAAAGAATATTTGTAATATTGCATTGTTGGTAGAAATGAATTTCTGTAACTTGAATTTCATGCCGCTCATCACGAAATTTGGAGGTTATGTTTTAGTATCATTTGAGTGTAATTATGGCGCGTAATTTGAAATTGAATTTTTTTTACTTTAGTCAACAAGAGTTCTATTTTCTGGGCCTACATTCGTATAAAAACGACATAATTTTACCGTCTTTTCCAAATCTAGATTGTAGATGAAGACAAAAAAAATAATTACGGAAACAAAAATTTACCCAAAACTGAAAATTCCCAAAATAAAATTACCATGAATTTTTATTCGTAAAATTTGTAATTTGCGAAATTTTAGATTTCCGATACAATCTAATTATGGAAAACAGTAAATTCCGGTAAATGGTACATTGACGAAAATTAAAATTCCCGCCAAAAATTTAATTGTTGTTTTTCTGTTAAAATAATTATGTATTTTATATGGGATATTTATTTCGAAGTATGCTATTAAATATTACGTTTTTTTAAAATGAAATTACGGCAATTCACTATTTTCGTGAATTTAAAAATTCTGAAATTTCCGTTTCGTAAAATTTAAGTTTCCGGAATTTTTTATTTTCCAAGAAATTTTTGTTTTGATATTATCTTTCTAGTCTAATCGGTTAGTGCTGACGTTGAAGTCGAATTCAATTGAGTAAGTTTGTTTCAAAATTTATTGCCCGTTAATGAGAAGCATTTCGATTATAGTTTTTGAGTACTTAAATTTTAATAAAAAAATATAGAAGCAAATATAAATTTCGAGGTTAGATTAAATTGTAGTTATACCGTTTGAGTATCATTATAGTACGCTATTAAAATCGGAAAATTCTTTTCTCTATAATTTTAATGAACAATATCTCAATTTATTTGACGTGAATGTCTATTAGCATTATAAATCTTCTTTGACGGCAGCGATTCCAGAAAATAAAAATTCCTGTATTTAAATTTCGCGCTTCGAAATTGGGCGCGTAATTTAAATCCAAAAGTTCTTTTTTTTCATTTTAAACAACAAAAGCTCAATTTATTAGAAAGAAATATGTATTAGTAATACATTATGAATCCTTAGGCCCACTTAACAAGAAAAACGACCATAATAAATAATTTCTGAGATAAAGGAACGTTATTAATCTTTGTCAACGCTTTGAACATGCACCTGAGGTCTTAACGGCCGGTCAGTGCTAAGGTCGAAGCTGGATTCGGTTCCAAAGTGGGTTAATAAAGCGATATTAAAGCCACGGGTGGTAGCCGAGATCCCTACTGTCCACTGGACTTGGGCAACCGGGAATTACGTCGTCCCTCTGGACCCTCTGGATTCACCATGGCACCATGGCGTTTCATTATCACTCGCCAGCTCGGAGACATACGTACGCAAATAAACTCGGTTACCTTCAAGCTTGCACACTTGCACATTTGCATATGTGTATATAGTAGTGACCACACAAATACATACATCTACATACCAAGTACTCTCGTTATTATCCTCTATATCCTGGTGTTTTACATGTTATGAGGATGCAAGAGATAGTTGGTTATCCGCGACCTTCAATCTTAGGTTATTACACACCGAGTGATCCACACATGGTGTCGAACCTCCTCTCCTATGCATGGTTTTACATAAATTCACAACGACGACTCCTTCAACAATGGCACTTCTAACTTGTATATGTGATCCTCAAGATAGCTCTTGTCAGTGGAATCACGTTCTCTGATTTCCAAATTTCGAGGAAAGAAATTTAAATAGGGATTTTTTTACAATTATTCTTTCTCCCTCTCCTCAAAAATCCCCTCCCTCTCTTCAAAAATCTCCTCCCTCCCCTCAATGAAACGCCCACTCTTCCTCCCCTCCCTTGCATACCTCCATTCACTTCACCCCTCATATATTACTTTCCCTCCCTTATTTCCCTTCTTAACTTCTCCTCTTTATACTACTCCTCATCTCCTCCTATATACCTCTCCTCCACCCCTTCCCTGACTTTTTATCACTTCCTCTGATGACCGCCTGCTAATTCTACTCTTCTTTCCTAATTTTCCTTTCCTCGCTTCTCCGTACACCACTTCTCATCTTGAGAAAGAGTACGAGAAACGGACTCACTCTGACCAATTTTTTCTATTCTATCTGATCATATCTTATTGACCACTTCCTCCCCTCAATTCACCTCCCTACTCTACCCTTTCTGCACTCTGCAATATCCCTCTTTTACGCCCCCTCCCCTGTAATGTATTACTTCCCCTTTCTTACATTCCCTCTATTACTTTCCCTGAACATACTGCTCTTACCTCCACTTCCTCTCTTCCCTAGGTACTCTCCCCCACATACCCTTTTCTTTACAATATTCACTCTCCACACTTCCTATACTATCCCTTCCCCTAAATTCCTCTCACTTTTTCCCCTCGCCCACTTATATCCATCTCATAATTGCTCTCTCCTTTCTAACTTATCCTTTCTTTGCTCTCCTCTTCCCCTTCTCCAGAACTTCTCCAGAAGAGAAACATAAGGGTTCTTCCAGGCGCTATCAAACCTTAAAAATGATTGAATTGAATGGAATTTAGTTCTTACTCTACTTTGTCTCCCCTCTGCAACATACCCTCTCTTACATCCCCACCCCTCTCAAGTATTATTTCCCCTTGATTACATTCTTTATTACTCCTCCTCTATTACTTCTTCTCACATACTTCTCCTACCTCCATTTCCTTCCCTCCTAGATACTCCCCCCCACATAATCTTCCCTTTCCCACAGTCACACTCCTCACTTCCCATCCTATCCCTTACCCCTGAATTCATCTCGCTTCTTCCCCTCACTCACGCATATCCGCCTCATAATTTCCCTCTCCTTTCCGACTTATCCTTTCCTTGCTCCCCCCACACAACTTCTCCTCCCAGGAAAAATCTAACTGTACTAATCTTTTTTTAATCCAATGTAGATTAAAGTGATTCCAGTCCAGTTTTTAAAGGAACTCACCTAAATTCAAGTCAACTAAACTGACTTTATCTTAATTCCAGGCAATTCCACTGACTTCAAAAGAATCTCGATTTCAATTTTAATTTGATTAAATTAAAAATTATTCAAAGTACATAAAAGGGATTTATAGCCGATTAAGACTTTAATTAATTCGTCCGAACCTCCAACTCGCATACATTCCCTACCTACTTCCTCTAAATTCCTGTACTTTCCGTCCCATTTATTCATCCTTCGACCTCCCTTACCCAATATCTTCCTCCTTTACTGACCCTTCTCCTTGATTTCGCATCTTAAACTTTCCTTTCTCTACTTCTTTCCACGTAACTCTCTTTTTCTTCCTATACCAATCCTGACTTCTAATCATTTCCCCTACTTTCCATCACTTACACGCACTCTCCCTACTGACTTCATTTCTCTCGGTGCCCTACTTCTTTTATCGCCATTTCACCTACTTCTCCTTACTTCATTTCCCCTTGCTTCCCCTAGGTTCCATCACTTTTCCCCTCATCACAACATTCTTTACCTATTGCCCCTTATTAACCCTTACTTCTTATAACGTTATTTCCTCCTATTTTGCCTACTTTTTTTTCCCTGATTGTCCCTCACATTCCATACATTCATAAATAGTTCTTCCCTTATTTTTTCTCAGTTTCCTTACTTTCCCTGATCTTATTTCCTTTCATATTATATACTTTCTGTCCCTTTATTTCTCCTAACTATCCTCACTTTCTCTCTCTTTTCTTCTCATTTCCTCTACTTTACCATCCCTAACTTCCCCTAATTTCCCAACTTTTCCGTTATCCATTTCCCCTATGTCATATCCACTGATTTTCTCACACTTTCCCTAAATACCCTCCCAATATTTCCCGCACTTCTGCTCCCCATAATATTCTCTCAAGTCTCCTACCATAATTTCCTTCTGTTTCCCCTACTTTCCGTCCCTCATTAACCCTTAATTTTCTCTACTTTTTATCATCTCATTTTCCCTATGTTTGCTACCCTCACTTCCCTTAAGTTTCCTTTTTATTCCACTCCTCATTTTCCTCACTTTATCCCCCCCCCTCATTTCTTTTATTTCCTGTGACCTTTTCCCCCTAACTTTCCCTATTACTTTTACCCCTATTTTCCCTTCATTCCCCTTCTTGTTCCATACCTCATTTCACGTAACTTCACTTACCGACTTCTACCTTATTTAGACTCGTATTTCCTAATTTCTGTTCTTTTATTTCCCCTAATTTTTCTCACATCCACTCTCCTAATTTTTTCTTATTTCCCTTACTGTTCCCTTCTCTCATTTTCACTCAATTTCCCTAGTTTTTCTTTCCTTATTTTCCCTTATTTACCCCACTTCATCATCACTCGTTTCCTCATACCTACCCTAATTCCCCTCCCCATACTTCCCGCACTTCTACTCCCAATAATATCCCCTCACATCTCCTACTATAATTTCCTCCTGTTTCCCCTACTTTCCCTCCCTCATTGTCCCTCAATTTCTCTACTTTTCATCATCTCATTTTCCCTATTTTTGCTACCCTCACTTCCCTTAACTTTCCTTTTTATTCCACTCCTCATTTTCTCTACTTTACCCCCCCCCCCCCTAATTTATTTTATTTCCTGTGCACTTTTCCCCCTCACTTTCCCTATTACCTTATTTATACTCGTGTTTCCTATTCTCTGTTTCTTTATTTTCCCTAATTTTTCTTACTTCCACTCTTCTCATTTTTCTTATTTCCCTTACTGTTCCCTTCCCTCATTTTTACTCAGTTTCCCTACTTTTCCTTTCCCTATTTCCCCTTATTTACCCCACTTAATCATCACTCATTTCCTCATACTTACCCTAATTCTCCTCCCCATATTTCCTGCACTTCTCCCGCCATAATGTCTAGTCACTTGTTCTACCGTAATTCCCTCATATTTCCCCTATTTCCCTCTCCTCATTGTCCCTCAATTTCTATATTTTTCATTACATTATTTTCCCTACTTTCGTTTGCCTTATTGCCCCTAACGTTCCCTGCTCCCCCCTTAATTTCTCTAATTTCTTCTCATTTCCCCTACTTCGCTCCCCTCATTTTCCCTAATCGCCTCCTTTTATTTACCCTTATTTCCCTACTTTCCCACACCTAATATGCCTTAACTTTACCATAATGTTCCTAATTTTCCTCCCCTAATTTTCCCTTACTTTCCCCCACAATGATTTGACTAAATTTAACAATAGAAGCCAACTCAACATTTAGAACATTTTATAACTTTTTAATTTAGAATTATTTTTAAATAGACTTTCTTTCTTTCCTGCTTATGAATATTTTATTGATATTTACGGTATGAAATGAATTTGAATGTGACAGGTTCATGTTTCTTGGTTGGTTCGTGTCCTATCCCAGCTGGACACCCCTTTTTAGTGAGTCTCGAGAAGTCGTCAATTGGATCGAAACTGCGCATAGCAATATCGCAGGGTGATCCGACAATCCCACGAAACAAGGCTCTTGAGTCTTCGCACGCCTGACTTACGCCAAAGCCGGCTTAACAGACCCAAGTTTGCACAAACGAAGCTACCAGATGTCTCTTTGAATATTTTACGGACTAGTCCAGTCTCATCTAGAGAGACTCAGTCAAAATCAATTCTAGAAAAATTAACAAAATTCTCAAGAATTGAAGTTCTTGAAAACAAGAAGATTTTTACTTTTTACATCGAATGGCTGTTCTTGATCTACTAGTTTAAACTCAAATGGTTGTAGTTTTTAGCTGAAAAATTTTTTTTTCTCTAAATCCGCTGGCATTTGAACACAAGTCAACAGAATGCCGATCGGATGCACTAAACAATTTTGCTACCTCTTTCTTTGTAGGTACAAGCACCGGACCTGCAATCTGTGGACCTGGGTTCGAATCCCAGCCAAGCTAGAAGGATTTTTTTCACTTTTTACAGACTAATTCAAAACATAAAATCAACACCTAGTTACAAGATTAAGATTCTGGTCTTTGATTATTAAGATTCAGAGGAAATGAAAAATTGTTCAGGGATATAATATTATTATTAGTAGTTTATTTGCTTTTTATATATCTTAATTTCTTTTTCAGTTCCTTCCTCCTAACGATGATATTTTTAGTTGAATTTTTATTATTTGTTTGAAAATTCATATTTTGGTGCCAAAAAATGAAGTGAAATCATTCTCCGTTTGAAAAGTTCACCTCTTTTAGTATAAAAATAATCTTTTTGAAAAAAATGCTACTTTTAGTTTCAAGATTAATTTTCTTTGGTCGAGGATTGATCTAGTTTATTTAAAATTCTTTTTTTTTAAGATTTTTTTCTTCTTGTTGAAATTTAATTTTTTAAACTGAAAATGTAATTATTTTAGTAGAAGTTGATCACTTTTGTTGAAAATTCATCTTTTTGGTTAAACAGTTAAATATTTTGATAAAATTTAATATTTTTTTAATGAATAAATCCACTATTTTTTTTTTTGAAAATTCATTTTTATTTTAGTCTTAACATCATTTTTCAAATCAAACATGTAACTTATCTGTTCACAAGTTAAAAATTTAACTGAATTAAGGAAAATTCGTCTTCTAGCTTGAAAATTGAAAAAATTAGATAAACTTTTTTTTTCGTTCCTGACTCATACATTTTAATTTGTTGAAAAGTTGTCTTTTTTAGTTCAAAATTCATCAAATTAGTTAAAAAATCACCTCCTTGTTTAAAATGTTGATTGTTTAAATAAAAATTCTTTAATTTTTGTTAAAATTTATTTGTTTTTACAAAAAATTCAATTTTTCCATTTTTGGTTCAAAACTGATATTTTTTAGTTAAAAATTTAACTATTTGTTTGGCAATTCCTGTATTTTGATAAAAATTCGTCTTTTTGCTTGAAAAATTTATCATTTTAGATTAATTCAAAATTTATATATTTTTTTTGAAGTTCGTTTTTTTTTTGTAAAAAAATGCATCATTTTTTTGGTAGAACATTTAACTTTTTCGTTCAAGTTTTGACTATTATATTGAAAATTTTTTTCGTATTGAAAATTAATTTTTCACTAAAAATTTAACTCTTTCATTTTTGGTTGAAAATTGAGCTTTTTAGTTGAAAAAACAACTATTTGTTTTGAAAATTCACGTCTTTTTTGGAAAATTTTTATTTTTATTATCTATTTCTTTTAGGATCAATTTTATTTGTTTTTGAAGAAATATAAACCAATAAATTCATCTTTGTTATTCCGAAATTCAGTTAGTAAGTTAAACATTCATCTGTTTGGACAGAAAATTCTTCTTTTTGGATTAAAAATTTATCTTTTATGATAGAAAAGTTTTTTTTTTGCTTAAAGTAAATAAATAGTTTTTGGAACTTTGAAATTCTAATCTGAAATTTTTTCTTGTCTCCAAAAGATTCTGTCTTAAAAGTGTTACAGGATCAATTTCATATAAACCAAAAAAGTATGACAATCTTTTGATAGGCTATAAAATAATTTTTTTGTATGAATAACAAATAATGGCATCCAAAAAAGGTGTTTTTGCGCACATTAAAAAATGCCCTACTCTTCTCTAATTTAAAATTTGATGAATTTTAAAAATTCATCCCTGATACAAAAGTCTCTAATTTGTTATCTTTTAGCGACCCTCGCACATCTTAAAAAAAGATTATTCCTTAAAAAAGACCTATTAAAAACGACCTAATTAAAAAAATTAATCCTTAAAAGACCTTTAAAAAGGTCATATTTATGGGGTGAAGCTCTAAATTTTATTCTCATAATTCGCGCGCTAAAATCTTTCACTTTCCAAACGGAACCAGTTGTATTTGAAATTGCGAGTATTGCGTAAATGACTCGTGTTGCCAGAAATTACCTTATGCCACTGTATTTGCACATACTTCACACACGTCATTTGCCAGTGACGCACATGCAAATATTAATCCCGCACCCTTGTCATACCGTCCAATTCGAGATGAAGCCTGAAAAGTACCGAGTATCCGTCACGCAAATTAATAATGCAAATGACACAGCGAACTTCAAATAAAATTTAATGAAATCGATTCGACCATTATTTTAGGGTTGCTATATGAGCAGAAAGCATATAAAATCTAAAAATTACCTAAAATTGTTTTTAAGGACAAAAAACCTTTAAAACTAGTTAAAGTTGGCGTGATGCGAATAAAAAAAGGGTTTCGTAGCCTATTCAAGAATTAATTAAGTCTTTCAACTCCCCCCTTCCCCGAATACCCCTAATTTTTGCGATCAGCCTCCTCCTTCGTAGCATATCCTCCCTCCTTCTTGTACCGATCACCCCCTCCTTCCTACTCTGTCACCCTCCTTCTTCCCGTCCCTATTACTCCCTCCTAGCTACCTCTGTTACCAATACTCCCTTCCTATATCCCTCCTTAACCACTATCCGTTCTATCTGATTCTTTTCGGTTTTACATTATCATTCCCTCCATCTCTCCTATCACTTGACCCACTACTTCATTCCTCTATTTATTAAACTCTCCTATGTCTCCTCCGATTACCTTATCAATCCCCCCACAACCCATCACTTGAGTTTTATCTTCCTTTCTCTCCTGCTTCATTCCTCCTTTCTCTCCTCTCTGTCTCCTACTTCCTCACCACTTCCGTACTCCATCCCTCATCTGATTCCACTCTCCATCCCTATTTACTATCCCTTAATCCACCCTCTCCTCCCACATTTTCCATCGCCCCCTCTATTCCTTTCTCCTCTCGCCCCTCCCCATATTTACCCTCCCTTCTCCTTTTCCACCACTCTAGTAGCGGCGGGGCCCTTTTTTTAGGTGGAGTAAGGGGCTTAGACTTATTATATTAAAGGACACAATTTGTAAATATTTTGATAATATTATACTTTGTCCAATTTTACGTAAATCGTTATTAATTAATAAACAATAAATAGTAAATAATGAATTATAATAAATAATGAATACGGGTATAAAATGAATTGTGTTAAAGTTTTCACAAATTTCACAAATATTCCGCAAAGATTACTAAAGATATCACAAAGATTTCTGTGATTTGACACATATTTATTTAAAAGATAGCATAATAATTTAAATAATTTCCCAAAGATTTCCAAAATTTTTTTGAAAGTTTTGCAAAGATTTCGGATAGGTTAAAAAGATTTCACAAAGACTTAAGTTATTTCCGAAATATTTCAATAATTTCAGGAATTTTAATAGATTTAAAAAAATTTTTGTAATATTTTGAAAAGATTTCTAAAAATATCAGAAAGATTTCACAAATATTTCAATAATTGCTTAAAGGTTT
>JAAAKG020085917.1:0-16575 GCA_010014905.2 Druon quercuslanigerum | reverse complement strand
CCCGAAGAATGATCGGACTGGAAGAAGTTGTTGTGCGTTACCCGTTTGGGCATTATTACACAATCTGAGAGAGATTTAACATGACTTGAATTTAAATTGACGTTAATTGTGTGGGGGGAAAATGCCCGAAGGCAGGAAAAACCCACAAAAATCTGTTTGGGAGTTCGTCCTTCACCGCTGTTATACTTAAACAGTGGCCGCGAGCGTTGGATGCGACAACAGTTACCTCTAAATGCTTCCAAAAGATTCCAAAGCGCTTCAATTGATGTCGCTGTTAGAATGCGTGTCACGCAAGAGTTAATAGTATCGGTCGAGTGTCCGTCCGTCCATCCGCCGACCGTACTTTTTCCTATTCTTAGAATAAAAAGTTCATAACTTTATACACTTTTTTTATCACGTGCTATTCCGGTTTCATCGGTTCCTTAATGAATTGTACGATTAAAGCAATATGGAATTATTTTCACTCATAATGAAATTAATAATTTTAATTAAATATTGATTATAATTTGTTTTTCTGACAAATATGATTCATTGTTTTCTGATCAGTATGCTGAATTTCGAATGATACTATTGTAATTTTTTCTAAAGTTGGTTTGTGTGTGTAGTGTGTTTTGAGACGTTTAGCACATACGAATTTTAGTTCAATATTTTCAGAAAATCAAAATTCAAGATGTTGCATATAATATGACATCCATATTCTATATAAAACATTTTTATTAATCTGACCCCATTTTCGTAATCAGTGACGCCAAAAGCTTTCGAAACCCCTAGATTCCAAGAATTTGCCTGCAAGGGACAAAAATTTATATACCATTAAGCTATTTTCGTTTCAGGGTAGGCGTGACTAACTCGATGACAGTGAGGTAATGTGGTGAGGGGGGTGTCGCTTTTAATATTTATTTAGAATCCTCATTTAATAATTTAAATAACACGTTCGTATCGCAACACTTCTCCGAACCAGGTTGCTGATCAATCTCTCTAGTGATCACCCCAAGAGACTCACAAAGTTATAATGTGAAGCTCCATGCAGACTCGGGCTCATTAGTATCAAAAATCTTTTTTTTCAGGCGTCATTCACTCCACTGACAATTTTTTTATAAACTATTTGACGCCACACATTTCTGTCCCTCATGCCTTTCTAGCTTCCTTCACGTCCATGCATTTTTTCATGCATGCTATTGTGTTTCCGTGGTTTCTTATGTCTCTTCGGATTACATATACTAACCATTCTTTCCGTTCTCTACCTCAATGATATTATTTAAGTTAGAAAGAATTTATAATAGAATTATCCATTTTTCCGAAACGTGTCAAAGTTAAGAAGCGAGGTATTTCGAAAATAATGATCTTTTTATGGTAAAAAGTTATTGAGCGAAGTTTGAGGCATAGCTATAAACACTATGAAAATGTTTCATTAAAATCAAAGGGGATATTACCCACTGACTCAAAACCTTGAATCCAAAGAAATGCATTTCTTTGATTCCATTATTTTGAGGCAAAAACACCGTATACTTAATTATCGAATGTGATATAATAAACTTAAGGAATTGATACCTTTAAAATTAGAAACCTAGTTTCCTTGAATCTCGTTTTCTCATCCAAACAAACATTTCTTCGGTTCGATGATTTTGAGCCTTTGAATTAAACAACATTCTGTTTGAAATGAGTAACAGAGATAACTAAAAGCAAATAAATAAGTGAAAGATATATTTATTATACCTATGGGCGTGGGTACTGTTATTCCAATAGAAAATGTAATTAGTCAAATGAAGTAATTTTTTCACTTAAGTATTAATTTACTTACTCGGAAAAAATGTTTCTTTTGATAAAAAAGGTAAAGTGATTCATCTGCAATCAACATTTCCTTGAACTAAAGAAATGTGTTTATGAAACAACTGTATACACAAATCGAAAGTAAATTTTTAAAACCAACATAAACTTTAAAGAAACAAATTGTGCAACAAAATTGCACAAGAAGGATTAAAAAGAATGATGTGTCTGAAAACAGTTTTAAAAAAACTCTAGAAAATTAAGTTATGCAAAATAATTGTACAAAAAAAGTTATGATAAAATAAATATGTTTTTAACTAAAATTGTAAACCCAGTTAAAATGGCTCATTTTTTGTCAACCAAAATACACCATTCGTTCGAAAAAGTATTTTTGTAAAATTCTTTATTTGTGCCGGGTAGTTTAGAATATATGCCGCCAAGTGCGCAGGGTTTATGGTCTCACAATAGAAATTTTTGGAGTTTAAAAAAAATGTATTTTCAAATTAGCGAACAGGGGTTTTTTAACTTTTTACTACACAAATTTAGCAACACAATGCAAAAGGTTTCATTAAAATCGGTGGATTGCCATTGGGTTATGAGGTATAAACCTTACTTACCTCATCTAATCCTCTTTGAAGGTTTCTTACAATCATTTAAATATTTAAATAATAATTTTTGTTAACAGTGTATGCTTTGGAGTTGGTACGTAGCAGATGACACTCAATTTTACGTCGTCGGTGCAGTTATATTGATTCTGGCGACGAATCATTTCAAAATCGCAGCCTTTTTGGTGATCACGTTATTGGTAAGCTCGTGGTTAACAACTGGTTACATTGCCCTCATTAATAACCATATGCCAAGTGTCGATGATCCACTGGCACTCTTTGATAAGATTTACGACAAGCCATGGACCAGATTGGGTCCATATCTCATCGGAATGTCAGTCGGATACTTTCTATTTAAGATTGATTGCAAAGTAAAGATGTCCAAGGTAGGTATTGTGTCGAAAAGATTTCGAACAAAAATTTTAAGAGGGTCGTTAAAACGAGATTCTCTTAATTTTAGACCACTGTTGTTGTTGGCTGGATGCTGTCTTCAGCTTGTCTTCTGAGTCTTCTCTATGGTTTGTACGAGGCTGAACTTTCCCCTGTGACGGCAGCTGCTTATTCCTCCTTGGGCCATACAGCCTGGGCTCTTGGTTTAGCGTGGATAGTGATCGCGTGCAGTACAGGATATGGAGGTAACTCTTGAATCTAAAAATTATGATCTTCGAAGATGAAAGCTGTTAGGTGGGGCACCAGGTCAAATTCAACGAAGGTGTTTTTGAAAGCAAATTTAAAAAATTATTTTCATTTCTCTGCATGAGTTTTAAATATTCATCAAAGATGTAATGTTGAAAGCGTCCACAGATTAGAGATTACAAATCTACACCGAAAAAAGTATAGGCACAATGAAGGAGGAATTTTTTCATGAAATAGCGCGATTATAGCATGGCATTACTCAATTCGAGAATGTGCATGTATTGCGATTCAAGTATGATACGACTCCAGGTGAAATTCGGAATTTATATGTCTCAGTGTAGATGATTTTGAAACTATAATAATTTGAGTGAAAAATTGTATAGTATGGAATTCCATCTAGGACTTACGAAAAACAAATATGATTATTAGATGTAAAAGAGAAGAATAATTTACATCCCAAAGTTTTTTACTTATGTAAATACGTTTTTAATACTTTTTAACGTTCTTTTCCAGTCATTACGTTTTTTACACTATTTTATAGATATGTTAAATTATCCATCCTCGTGATTGATTATATTTATTCCGTACTTTCGGATTGAAATTAAAAATTGCTCCACCAAATTTCGGAAATCTTTAGACAAAAAAAGTTGTAAACATACAAACAGAACAGCATGTGCATTTTTTCATTTTCCAATATATCCAATATTAATAGTTTCACGTTTAGAATCAGTACAATAATATTACACAACACTTAGTAGCTGTTATTTATAGATTTATAAAAAAGTTTGCAAGAAGATTAATTACTAATTGTATAATAAAAATAATTCCACTTGAAAGGCTGGCATTTAATGGACGACCCCCGTAATTATACATTCAGATTTATCAGATATACCCTCGGCAGTTATTTTAAGAAATTTCAAACATAACACACAAACAATAAAATAATTGAATTAAAATCAAATTTTTATGCATTTCAAAGTTTATAATAATTTTAAATAATCAAAAATGACCATTTTAAAATAGAAATTAAAAACTTTATAAAGTCTTTCTTACAAAACTCAAGATTGTACCTTCCTTATATAAAGATCATTGTATTAAAAAGTGGTAGCATTACATTTTATGTAATGAAAATAAAAAGGGAAACCCTGATATGGAAGAACCCGGGCATTGATCCCTATTACATAATGCGCTTCATATTCTTTTTTTGGTTACACAATCAATATTTGTTTTCAGTTTCACTTCAAATGTTAAAACTAAAAATTAACTTTCTTTCTTTAGCCCTGTGATGGCACACTGGTGTCGAAAAGACGCCAGATATGAACATTCATGAATATCTGTTTGAAAATGGTATTTAAACGGCCCTGCCATCTTGGCCAGGTACCCCCTCAACACACCCAAAAAATGTAATTTTTTGCTATTCTTTAAATTCTAACATCTTTTTTTCATATTTAAAATAAATTTTGAACTAAGTAAGCCATATAATTCTTTAAAGTTGCTATCTACGAGTGTTTAAAAAATTCAGCTACTTAAATAATAAATTGGCTCTTTGTGGGAAGCCTTTTTCGCTTGGAGGAAAAAAGACCCCAGTGTGCCAGCTATGTTACGCGTCGTGAAGTGTGCCATCGCAGGGTTAATTAACTTAAATGTTTAAAAACAATTTCTCTTTTAAATAATTTATAAAATCAGGTACTTGAAGTTAATTATGGTATTTGTAAACGCGAATTACTCCTGAAATTATGGTTCAATAATAACGAAGTGTCTCGTCGTCCCGAAATGTCGGGAATAGTTTATACACTTTTTCAACTCCGCCAATTTTTTAGGACAACTATTAACAAAAGACGCAGCCTTTTAATAAATAAGAGAATATATTTTAGTTTGTAGCGGAAACAATATTTCAGCATAAATTTAAAATGATACAAATAAATTCCTTCAATTAAACGATCGAAATTGCATGTACCATACATTCTAAAATTAGAAATGTAACTTTTTCTAATACTATTTTACATTTTCAGGGTATGTAAATGATATTCTGTCAGCGCCTATTCTGTATCCCTTCAGCAGGGTGACCTATTGTGCATATCTGGTCCATCCTATTGTTATTCGACTCACTGCAATGAACGCAGATTCGCCACTACATCTAGGAAAGGACTCAATGGTAAATACATATTACAGGCAAATCTATTTAATTTTAAAAAAATGGTGACCACTAAAAACTAAAAAAAAATGTTTGTCAATATTATACAAGTTCAATTTACAATAATTGCATCCTAAACCCTATTTCAATTTCTTGCGGTTCTAATTTCACATTGAAATACAACTTTCAACATTTAAATCTGAAATTATTCGATTTTAAACGTATCAATTTAACATCGTTTAATTAACTGTGACATATTTCAACTTAAGAACTTACCTTTGTTACATTTAAATATTCTATTATTATTATACCAGTACGATCAATTTCTATCTAAACGTTTTCAGTTTAAAATTATTCAATTTTACAGTAATTAAATTTAAATTATCAAAATTGTTTAAAGTATCTTTTTTTGCAATTCAAAAAGTTTATGACTTGATATCTTTCAACTCGATATTTCATTTTGTGTGGACGTGATTTGTTCGAAAAGGAAATTTTAGCAGTGTAGGAAATCGGGTTAGTGTGACATGACCTAAAACTGACATAATTTCATGTAATATAAAGTGAAATTGAAAATAATTAGATAGCTTTTTCCACAAAAAATTATCAAACATTCTAGTCAAAAACTGAATGCACTGTCATTTTCTGGGTTCCGGAACCAGTGACCAACTGGAAAATATAATTAAAGTTTCTATAAATTTTATTGTCAATTCTTGACCTAATCGTCTTTTAAAATAATTTACAGTTGTTTTAATTTACAATATTTTTTATTATTTTCAGCTTATAACGTTCTTTGGACAAGTCGTTGCCTCATACCTCATATCGTTTGTTGTTTCGGTTTCTTTTGAAGCTCCAGTCGTCAGCATGCTAAAAATTTTATCGCCCAAGAAACGAAAAAGAATTCAATAAGCGAACAAATAAATATCTTCAAGCTTCAAGACACTCTCTCGCTCTTATCATTTGTTTTATAGTCCATTTTTCACATTCCTTTGATTATTATTATGTATTTTCATCCACCCTTATGGTCAGTTTATCAAATATAATGTAGAATTGTTATACAGTACCCTCCCACTTATCGCGAGAGGCTGGGACATCAAAAATCTTTCTCCCCTTGCGTTTACCCTCATATCTGATTGGTTCAGAAAATCGAATCTATTCAAAAAAGTTAATTTCAAAATTTGACAGTTGAGGAAACATGCAGCAGAAAACATTAGGAGGTTATTACGTTCATTTCAAATACTAATCCTAAAATCTGTATGGTTTATTACAAGTTTTATTCAGAAGAACATAAAAAAATGGATTACTCTGAACTGGAAAGGCATGTAAGTGTTTCCACATAAAACGATTTGGGTTAATTTTTTTTTTTCTAGAATTGATAGCCATTGATAAATTAAAACTAATTTATTAAATAGGTTACTTTGAATGTAAACATTTTCGAAAAAGTCGGTAATGGGATCAAAGCGAATAGGGAAATGCGATAAGCGTTAGTGCGAGGGTACTGTACCTTCTAACAAAGGCTTTCCAAGTGAGAGTCAATGCAAAGTTATTATAAAATTATTATGTTTTAAGTATTTACCAAACAGTGAACCAACTGATTAAGATTTACATTTTGAACAAGTAAGTCATACTGAATTTCATCAAACCCGATGGTTTTGATATTTAATAAGAATTGTTTTAAAATGTGTCCTCTCTTATTTTATATGTTGTACTAGGATTAGGATAAATAAATTATTTTTCTTCGTAGTAATCGTATTTATTCATAGTCACTCAACAAAAATGAATCACATATTAGACAAAGTATATGTCTATGACGTAGCAAAAAGGTATGCAATATCAAATAGTATCGATATCATAGGTAAAAACCTTAAGATAATACTAAAGTCTAAACGTGATAAAATGTTTATTGAGTTTTTTTCATTAGGTAACTTGCGGTACCTATTTTGATTTTTTGTCGATTATAGTTTTAAATAGGTTGTAGTCAAGAAACGAAAATAAAGACGTAATTATTTAAATTCTACGAATTTTGTTTCTATCTTTGTGAAAATTACTTAACCTTAGACAAGTTTAAACAAATAATTTCCGTACCGATTTTCAATGAGCATTTACATTTTAATTACTCGAATGGAAATTAATTTAAAAAACTAAACAGTGACTTTTTCAGGCAATTTCTCTATGAAACTGAAACGCATTCTGACTTAAAGGCTAGGATATCACTGATAATCCGAACTTGAATCATTTAACCAGAATCGAAGATATTACCGTGCTGAAGTTCGAAACATTTTATTTTATTCATCCGTATGCTTCCCACTTTAAAGGAATATACTCTAAAGTAAAGCCTACTCGAATTGCAATTATTAATCTTAAAATACGTACAAACAAAGATTCATTTCCTAAGAACAAGATTTGCAAATATTAAAAAATCCTTCTCCAGAATAAAATCTTTGAACACCTCAGTTTTTAAAGAAAGGACAATCATTGTCCAGACGTAGCAACATTAGCAATCTTCATACACCCAAAAAATATCAGTCTCTCGTTAAAAGATAAAATTGAAAAAACTACATACAGTACTAAGCTGCACTTTCAGTCGCGACTTCAATCTGAGTTTCAACGTACATTGGTCCTTGGTTGACGAACTGTTTGAATTTCTGCATAGTGTTCGCATCAAAAATATCTGAGCCTGCGTTAGAAAGATTCCTCACGACATCGTACTTGGCTTCCTTGCATTCCTTAAAACTCTCTATATTTCGGTCCAGCAAAAACTCCACCAAGCCTGGAGACGCGGCTATGTATTCCTGGCCCCAAACTTGAGATGCAACAACTGCAAGAAGTTCCAAACTGACTTGTCTAATGTCAGCAAATGGTTGCTTGCATAGATCAACTACCATTTTCAACGGTTCTTCGCACAACAAATCAAACCAGGATTTAGTTAGAGAAAGTATTCTGTTGTCTTGCTCAGATTTCTTCACATCTAGAATGCAAGCGAGATTACTCAAAGCACGCACTCTGAGATCTGTGGGCATTTTCTTAATAACTTCTGCTAATCTTTTCAAAACGATTGGCATATTGTCTCCAAGATCTTGCAACGCATATTTCCCTTCCACAGTGGTGGCGATGTGACCTAAGGTATCCAAAGCAGCGGCTAGTATACTCTGATCGGAACTTTCGAGGACTTCAAAAAGAGCAGAGACCACAACTGGATATTTGGAGAATATCTCGTTGGGACGAAAGCGAGCAACGTGGCCGAAAAACTTCATCAGGCCGGGAATTAAGAGGTTTGATAGAGGAGTTTCATTAGCGCGAGCGATTTTGTGAGCGAGTTTTCTGAGGACGTCTTGCTGCTCGAGAAAATGTAACCCTTCTTCAGTCACAGCCAAACCCGTTATTGCTTCTAGAACGTTGAGATGAAGAAGTTCATCCTCGTTTTCGAGAATCGCTATTAGGCTGTGAAGAAATCCTGACTTAACAGAAGCTTCCAAGCCGATTTTTGTACTTTTAGATATATCGGTTATAACTTCGTACACTCGGAAGCTAATGATATCATTCTTGGATAGAAGCCTAGCTAAGGTTCTTAAAAGAGTACCTGAGTAAAGAACCTGAAGACCTTCGGAAGTTTCTCCGATTTTTTTCAGAATTGACATGGCATATTTGGCTACTGATAAATCTTCATCTGCGATTCTTTCTACTACGGATACGAGTAGATCTGTATCCTTAAGCAAGTAATCCTTTAGTTTGGTGGGACTGGATGCCGTTCGGAGTAATTCTTCCAAGACGAGGTTCTTGATTCGGACGTCGGAGTGAGATATGAATTGAAAAACTTCCCTTGGGTAACGCTGGTGCACATCTCCGGGTTCTAATGCTGTGATGACTATTTTTAAGACTTCACATAATTCATCGAGGAAAGCACTGAAACATTAGAAATTAATATTGTATGTATAAAAGTTCGCAAATATTAAGACATTTCACGAACTTTAAGGGGACACGTACAATGAGAATTTTCCGATTTCATAAAGAGGAACTTATTGCAAAACATAAATTATCTCGACTTGTATACACATAAGAAAAATATTTTGTTTACTTTTGGAAACAATCTTTTCCTGGTACTAATTTAAAAATGAAAGTGGATTCAATTTTTTAATACATATCATTTATTCAATATTTTTCAAAAGTGTCATATCGACGTCGTATCTCTAATAAAAATGATTACACCTTTTACACAATATCACCTTGAAGGGTAAGTTTTAAGAGTTTACGATAAATGTCATTTAAATGATTTGTGTTGATTTTGTAAGAAAATTATTATTATTAGATTATTTTTAAAAATACATTTTTCTAAATTTGGCGACGGGTTGTTAGTAAAGTAAAACAAAAAACTAAAAATGTCGAAACAAGGTTGTAGCCTTTAAATATGCTAATAAAATTAAAAAATATAAACCATAATATTTTTCTCAACTTCTCTTTTCAGTAAAATTGAAAATTTTATTTCGTTCGCGGTTTTCTATAGACACCATTTAAATGTTTTTGAATTTTAATAAAACATACAATTAGAAAAAAATACCCCTGTAGTGTTTCTTACAAAAAAGGTATTTATTTTACAGGTTGATGGAGGTAGTTTTTTAGGTGTGAAAAATAGTTACTTTATTTAAAAAACGTGGGAAAAAGCTAACGTTTGACAAAAACTGCTTGAAAAATTTTATATCTTAATTGAAGTGTACTTGAAATATGATTGTAATGAACAAATAACATAAAAATTATGTTATAATTATTCAGTGCCAGCGCAGTCATTACAAATATTAGCTTGATGCTCATCATATATTGGAAACAAGCAGAATCGACACAAGCGTTTTTTTCTTATGTTTTTTATAAGGAGACAGTCAACACCCTGCCCTTTTCTGGAACTCTGGGCTACTGACTACAGCGCTGTACGGGAGAAGCTTCGGGACGTACATTTAGGACCAAAAAATACTGTCAGGGCTCTTTAGGCCCGCTAATTTTTAAACTGTCTAAAAGATATTTAGGGCGAAACTTAGGAACAGAATCTGTAAGACCCCGTGTTTGCTTCGAGGGTTAAATTGTAAGACTTCCTGTATAAGCGACAGTAGGAATCTGTATGAGACAAGCCTTGCTGCGAATATTCTAGATAAACCCTGATGAAAATTCTATCAGAAAAATCATTATGTTTGTTAGTAAGTTTCACGAATGAGCCTTATAATTAATCACATCTCCTCTGGGGTAATTTTTACCATCAACTTTTAATTTCAGTCTTACGGTTATATTTATTAGAATAACCGTTAGTTTTGAGAATTGAACTGTAACCTATTTGTATGAATTAGATGATTCTTAAACGAAGAAAGTACCACAGTGAAATTCTTATATTGTTTGGTTTTTGGGACTGGTGGTGGTGAGGAACAAATCCGATATAGTACGGCTCCGGATGTAAGCGCTTTTTTTTTTGTTCACGCCTGACCTTCGCGCACACCGCGCAGCTGTTGTTACACCTACCGGCGGCGTGGCTCAAATTCTCGGAACGACCATAACGGGGCGCTCTATTTTAGAGTTTCACTGTACCACTATTGTATGTTAAATTCGCAATGAATTTCTCTTCTATAATATAAATATAATAAGCCAAACAATAAGAGAAAATTGTTACAAAAAAGTATGTTATGGATAATGTGTTGTAGGGTAAATGCAGCTGTGGTTGGGGACAACGATTTTAAGATCGGGCACCACTTTTGGAAAGCCATATGTAAGAACATACCTGCTGCGCTTACACATTCTAATTGCAAGTCTGAATCGAGAAACTTGCCCAGCGCTCGAGATCGGATGCAATTATTGTTCAAACGTCTCGGAGGAAGGATATTCTAAAAGTCACGAAATTGATCTTTTCAAATAAAGACTTCTAGAGAATGATGAGAAGGAATTTTGTTCTATTTTCTGTTTTTTATCAGATGAGTATTTTTAATGAAAAACACGAAAAACTGAAAAAAAGTTCGTTCCTAAATTCAATTACTTTTTTAAGAAATAAATCATCTTAAGTTAGGCAAATATTATCGGAATTGTTTGAAACTTTGATGTACACATGAAATATGCTCTAGCGACGCCTACAAACTGAAGAAAAAACAGAAAATGGCCCAGTGTTTCATAATATTTAATCGCAAATTGAAACCAATCGGTAACCCCGTTTTTCAGTTTCGCCGACAAAAAGTATCTAGGGAAATTCAAAGTTAAAACAACTTCTAGTGAGAAATTGGTTCCTCATTATTAAAGGAAGATTTTTGAAACTTTTCACATCGATTCAGTTAAAATTGGCGGAAATATCCATTTTACAAGAAAACATGCCACGCCGACTACGGCGAACTTTTGACTTTAAAAATTTCCGTACCCCGAGACGCTGAACAATAATTTCACCCGAACTCGGGCGCTGGGCGAGTTTCTCGATCCAAACCCTTATTGCTCGCTGAATTTCGCGCCCCAGGGCACTCGGATACGCTTTCGCGCTCGTTTTCTAACTTTTAACGTGCACACAACTAAAATTTTCGAAATGTCATAAATATGGTAACTTTAATCGAAAACTTTGACTTGAACATCTAAGGAATTACAGTCATAAGTTGGAACTGACAATATTCTCATTTGTTTTGAAAGAAGGTTCACAAAGCACTTATGGCTTTGACGATTACATTCCCATTGCAACACTAGCGCTCGATGATTAGGTTATAGAGCCAATTCTCTTTTAAAAATAAAACGGCCTAGACAAAATGAAACAGCATATAAGTAGGTATGTTTTTCAATATAATGTTAATAAAAGACACAATTGTTTTTTTTTTAATTTACTGAATAGAAACAGTAAACCGTAGGCTTTTATTCCGTTCAATTTTTAGTACTAAGACAACTCTGCTTTCATGAATTAATCTAGAACATTTTTAACTTGTATGCAATTAAAAAGTTTCGTCAAGATAATTTGTTAACTAAAAATTGTTAATTGAAAATAGCGCTTACACTTAGTAATCTCCTAAAAACTAAAGTTTTATAATTTTGAAAATAATCTAACTTTTTGAAATTTTGGTCTAATTAAAAAATTTTATGAGAATACTTTCGAAATTTATCTTACATATAGTACAAACTTGGATTGATATTTCTTCATCTATCACCAAAATATTTTTTTGCAATTTTTGCAAATATTCAAAATGTTGAAAAGCATATAACTTTGTACATTTATATCAAAATTAAAAATGTAATCAGTATAAAATGCAAGGCTTTGTAGTGTACCAGAAACTTTGAGAAATATTTCTAGAACTCATAAACAAAATTTTTTTCTAATCTTGAAAAGCTGTAACTTTTTGAATGTTGGTGTAATCGAAAAATGTAACTGAAATAGTTTCTTAATATGTATATTTGATATATAGTGCAAACTTTGAATCAAATTTTATAATCTTTCAGAAAAATATTTAGTTCTAGTTTTTGAAAATTTCCAAAAATTTGAAAAAATTTTAAATTATAAAAATGCACTCATTTTTTAAAATTTGGGTTTTAAATGTCTGGTTCACGAATGTAACCTTTATTTTGGGGCTCTTAAAAATTATATCAAAGGCTGACCAGATTGGACAAATCCTTCAAAAGTTAGCGTAGCTACAACATTCAGGTGAGCATACATACAGATATTATACAGACACCAAAAAAATGTTATGATTTTTGGGCTCTGTGAGCGCCAAAACATAAAGTTCCGTTAAAAACCAGAGATCGAAAATTTGGACGAATACATTACACCTCATGAATGAGAATGGTGAAAAGTAGATTTTGCAAATTGCCAAAAATACGTTAGAAAATAAATGACTATCTTCCATATGACATAACTTTTATAATATTAGAACAATTTGTTGCAGATAATACGCTTCCAGAAACCCCTACACTTACTCTATTTTTGTTAATATATTGAGTAAAAAAAGTGGAATGAGCTCCTACCGGAATCGAGCCGTTACAGACCGGAATATGGCTCCATGTATATTTTTTAGATGAATGTCAAATATTACGCTCCATAAAAGTAAGAAAAAACTAGAGAATAAAATTGCTAATACACAAAAATCAAATTTTAAATCCGCAAATACAAATTGACCCAACATTGCAATAATTCAGAAAAGAAATAAGCGAAGTCACTGTACCTGTCGTGTGAGGTTAGTTGTGAAAATAGCTTCCCAAGATCCAAATTGCCAGCCACCGGTTCCAATTCACGGTTAGACAAGCTCAATAACTTAATCTTGATTTCAGTTAATAATTCCTTTTTTTCATCCACATCACTCAATTCGCCGAAGCGGTTTATTTTTACAACAAACCATTCCGTCATTGTTGACAATTTAACTCCAAATTATCGATTTGTTTGTGCTTGTATACAATTTTGCATATACGTTCAGTTTTCGGTGTTTTCAGAAACTGTCTAGCAATGTCTAGGGACTCTAGGGTAAAGAAGAATGGACGTCCCTTTTTTGACATGCGCAGAAAGTGTTGGTTGGTTGCATTGCAAATGCGGGAAAATTTAATAATTCGAAAAAGTTTTTTCCCATCGTACTGTTTTCATTAAAAATCAAGACTCAAAAAAACAATAAATCATTCATTAATTATTTTATGTAATAATAATGTAAAATATTGATTTCTAAGAGACTTTGACTCTTGAAATGAACTCAATTAAGTTTGTAAACATTTGGTTCAAAAGATTAGTCACTAGACAGATAGATACTAGTCACTGGATTGATCTCTGCCCAGGAACGGGTCCAAATCTCGAAGGACCTGCCGATTTAAAATTCAAGTTCAGAATTATTTTTAATCACATAATTTACTTTATTCATTTGTTTATTACGTTTTCGAATTTTACTGATATCTAGTAATAAGTAATTCAACTTTAATGTTATTTAAATCGTAATATTAAAAGAGAACCATGAAGGTGCAAAAAAAACGGCTCTGTCAGCTAGCGACATCTCCTGAGCAAAGTTGTAATTTGAGAACTGGCCATTGATAAGCCATTGTTTCTTCGGCAAAAATCTGCAGCAAAAGTTGGTGGGTTGTGGCAGGTTGTGGGTTGTTGTTGGCGTTTCTGTAGTTGCATGAGGTTGCGTGTGACATCTCTCAACATTGAAGGGTTGAAAGGTTTGTATTTTCCTGTTTTTATTTCGCAATTTCCAAGTCTTTACTGTTATCAAGTATTAAACTACTATGCCGTGTATTTAAATGGACGTTAAAAAGAGAATCATTTTCGCATTTTTACTGTTCCTTTTCGGTTTTTTCTTACCACTCTACCACCTACCCTACCATCCCCAGGTGAAAATTGCCAGGTTATGGTACCATATCACGCAAGGTTCTAAACCAATAATCATAACAATTTTCTTATATCTGTATTCTCTATTTTATCCGGGTTTACCTTTTTGCCTATTTCGATTAAATGTTACGGTTATAGCGGTAAAAAAGACGAAAAAGGTAATGTGAAATTTCTGTCTTCTCTTGATCGATTGTTCTCATCTGGATTGTTTATTATGATTAATATGATTATGTGATTGTTTATTATGATTAGTTCTTCCCGCCCTCTTCTCTGACAGACTTGTTTTATTAAAGCTCGAGCTTCTTTAGAAAATAGTCAAAACATTTCGAAAATAAACTATGTTAAATGATGTTCATTTGGATATTTACTAGTTTTGAATACTACAAATAAACATTTATATTTAAAGTAAATATATATTTAAAAAAATTGAAATTAGAATCACCACTAATTTGGTTTTGGCATATCAGGAATATTTTTAATTTAATTGCAAATGTTGACCTCACAGAATTTTTTTAACTTACATGCGACTTGTAAAATATACGTAAAAAGACAAATTGTGTTTTATTGTTATTATTTTGTGACAAAGATAGCATATTTATATTGTATTTTTTCTTATATTTATTATGTGTACAACTCTGAAGGGAATCCGAGTTTTTAGCTTTCGATAACGTCTTTCTGCATATTTTTAATACTGTTGAATTATTTACAAGAAATTTTACAAAAGAATCCTTTTTATAATCGAATTTTTAAATTGATAAGGTTTTCAAACATTCCCAAAATTTACTTAAAAACATGTTTATAATTTCTGCAAAAAATGAAGTTTTATAAAACGAATTAATATCAAAAATATTGGAATTAAATTCATTTATTTTTCAAGGTAATGAAATGCCGTAAAATTTTTTGTTCGATGAAATCTGTTCAAAAGTCACCCATCACGTCAAGATTTGAGAAAATGAGGGTTGAAACTCCCAAAATATATTTTTTTTTTGAAATTATTTAATTATCTATATATCTCATTGATTGTGTAATTATAAGAAGTTTAATTTATTTAATTTCGTGTGTATAATTCAAAAACAAGGATGAAAGATATAGAAAATCGGAAGAACTTTTCTATTTAAGTTTGAAAACAAAAATTTAATATTTAGTAATTTTGGTTCAATTTCTATAACGAAAACAAATTAGTTACTTTGCATTTCGATACGTTGAAGCAGTCTATATTCTATTTTCATCATATAATTTCCTATAAAGGACAAATGTCCTATTTGCCTAAACAATCGTTAAAAAATAATCTTGTAGACTTTTTCTAACGAATTTACATTTTGGAAAATAATCAATTAAATATGTCATTAATAATACAGGCCGGCAAAATTTCAAAACCGAAAAAACGTAGAAAGACGACCATACCTACCCGAAGGTTTTTGGTGCACTGAATCCAAATCTGGCCTCAGAAATGTTCCAACGCCCTAGGTTTTCGAAAAATCCTAACCTAAAAGTGCAAAAAACACGGTTTTTTGCTATATTCAAGAACTTTTCTCAACGTAAATAAATTTTTTTTCTAAAAACCAATGGCAGTATTGTAAACTAATACTCTTACACTTCAAACCCCTATTTTCTTTATCGTGATATCTTTATTTTTGACGAAGATATCATTCATTGAAGTTTATTACTTTATGATCCTGCAATTTGAAGTACTAAACGTGGGCACTTTAGGAAATCGAAATAATTTACTGTAAAATGATTTCATTTGATTTCAATAGTAAAAATTCAGACTTGGAATTAATCTTAGTTGTGCTCTACCTCCAAAAAAACCCGTAATTACGGGTTGAAAAATAAAAGAAATGTTATCTTTGCTTGTTATGAAAATTTTCACCTTTATTCTGGATATATACAGCTGCAGGTCACAAAGTGTGTCTGTAGAAATTATCAAATAATTTCAACCCCCGAAGTACCCCTTACTCGAGGGTTAAAAATATGAAATATCAGTATCGCGGCTTTCATTGAAATTATATAACTACGTTTAAAAAAGTGTCATTTTGTGGGTCTCAGAACGTATAAATAAGCCCTGCTTAAAATGTCGGATAGAACACGGTTAGAACCCGGTTAGAAGTGGGTTCTAACTGGCCATAACCGGTCTC
>JAAAKG020085906.1:0-16575 GCA_010014905.2 Druon quercuslanigerum | reverse complement strand
GGACCTTGGGTTAATTTTATACTGCCTTTCCCCCCCCCCCCCCTAACCTCATTGACTAACAGTGTCTGACATTTCAGCTGTTTTACTCACTGATTTTAATGCAGATTTCTACCTTGTCGACTGACAGTGCCTGGCCTATAGCTGTTTTAGCAACTGATGGCAATTGACCGATGGAAACTGACGGGTGCCGCCATTTGCCATGGTAGATTGAAGTACGTAGAAGTGCCCCCCAAATTTCATAGCTATTCTTCTAATATTTTCCTAAAATAGTTCAATTTTAAAGACTTGGATATGCAATTAAAAGGTAAAACGCTCATGGACAAAGTGATAGGAGGATTTCAACAAAAGAAATAATTACTGTTTTAGTACTTGGCAAATGCAGATCTTCGATCAACATCTAGATCGTTTGGATCAGATATGATGAGTTTTGTATTTATCATCGGTCTTTTTACAGAATCATCAAAAAGGCTAGCAAACGACGGGATCCCTCATTCTCCTGAAAACAATGAGGGTTTTACGGCACATGAATTAGCAAGCCAACTACATAATTTGAGTTCTATGGAACACTTATATGGTGAAGATTATGAACGCCATACGTCTATGCATTCAACTCATACAGAACATACTAGACAGGAACATCAACTTATACTATTACCACACAGTGAGTTGAATGTTCATGTATTTTTTGCAAATTCAAAAAGATTTTGACAAAAACTTCTTTTCTTTGCGTCAAAATTAATTTTGAACTAAAAATCCAACAGTTCCATTTTGAATTAAAAATTCAACTACTAGGATTAAATTCTACTTTATTTCTAATACGTCTCTTAAGGGCGTGCATGACTTTCGTTCCTTAGAATACGTCGCCTACATATTTTTATTAAACCTATCTTTACTGTTTACAGTTATATAGAACTATTTATAAAAAATCAATCTTTCCTTTTATGACCATCCCTCTTCTCTCTATATTCTATTTCGCACTATCCATGTCCGTTCTTTAATTCTATTCCATCATATTTCAGACTTTATTTGCAACCCCATTTAAACCAGCTGCACTTCTATCTCTCATCTTTTATTTCCTCCCTTGTCCTTCTCATCTATTTCTCTATGATATGTTCCCCCTCTCCTAACATTCCTCTATACCCCTTCTACTAATTCTATAAAATATTTTTTCATTCGAGCATTTCAGTATTCTGGTTTACCCTTTTCCGACTTCTTCTCTCTCGATTTAACACACTCTAAACCTCTTCTTCCGTTCTAACCGTCTCCGCGTCATACTCATTTTTTTCTCCTATATTTTTCTCCACTACTTGTCCCTTTTTAAATTCTCATCTTACGCTACTCATGACCTTCATCGACCAATCCGCTCTTCCTGCCCTTTTTACTTTTGCTTGATTTTGATCCTTATCGTCATTAGGCTTTTCTGTCTCTAATGTCACTATTATGGGCAGGTGATCCAAGTCATCGTAATTCCTTACCTCTAGTTTCTTGACCTTCTCTGTTATCTCGTCGCCCACTACAACATAATCAATTGCCGTTCTCATTTTCCATCCTGAACGTGTTAAATCCGCTTCCACATGACTCTATATTTCCATTTAGAATAAACTATGCCATCTCCTCTAGGTTCATTAGCAATTTCTTTCTTTCTACAATCTTGTCTTTCGATTTTCTTCCAAGTTCTCCACCCCAGTCCCTTTTTTATTTGCCGCATTTTCACATTTAAATATCCTCTTATCATAAGCCTAATCTCTTGTTCGTTTTCTTCCATTAATTCACTCATCTCCTCTGAATTCTTCTACATACTATTAATCACAAAAATATCCAACTTCAACATAGCTTTTACAGGTCAAGCTCTTAAAGGTTTAGGCCTAGTTTATAGTACGATCGTGTATTGAAAAAGAATGTAATTTTATGTTTTTTCTTCTAGAATTAAGCTCACCATCTGGTAGACATCATCATGGACCCATATTTCATGGTTGCACTTCGCATTCTGCTGACAGGGAGAATTCTCATAGCATCGATAATTCTGCTGCCATGCTTTCTGCTCCTACCATGTCTTCTGCTCCTGCCGAGTCATCTCTTCACGTCAGGCCCACATCTCCTATGTATCCTCCCTATTCTCGACTACTTGGAATGAATGTTGATAAAATTCGATTTGAAAGATATTTTCCCGTCACCAATTCGGGACGGGAACTTGCGATTCGATTATACAATTTTCGTCCCAGTACAGAGATTTATTTGAGAAATCAAACTAGTGTTATTAATAAACCGTTAACCGGAGTACGATTTACATTTACAGCAGAAAATGGTGACGCCTTTGCATTGGTGGAAAAACGAAGAAATAGTGTTACGGTTTTACGTGGATTATATACGACTCCTGGTCCAAAAATTATACGAGCAAAAATAAACATATTTACCCACCGTGTGAGCGTCATAGAGACAGATGAAGCTAATGACACTCCGTTAGGAAAGGCTTATTCATTCAAAAAGTATTATATTAGGAGAACTGTGGATGATCCTATTGAACCACCTTATCCTGTCAGGCCTACGTCTCCCGACAAGCCTCCCCATTCCAAACTATTTGGAATAAAAATTGAAGAACTTCAATTTTATCGATTTTTTCCTATCCGCTCTCCGAGCTGGGAACTTGGAATTCAATTATACACATTTCTTCCCGGCGTAGGCATTTATTTAAAAAATGCATGTGGTGTTAACGATACTGAGCCTATCGGAGTACAATTTATATTATCAGACATCAATGGTAATGCCATTGCGTTAGTACAAAAAACAATAACTGGTCATTCGATTTTTCGCGGACTATATTTACCTCAACCTCATCCTGAAGGCAGAGATCGAGCGATTATCAACATATTTACCGGCACGGTGAGGCCAATGGAAGATAATGAAATCCATGCCACTCCATTAGGAAACAAAAATGGAGCCCGAAAGTGGTGTGATATGAGGCGTGTGGATACTATTTTTGTCCCTAGAAAGAATTCCAGTTGATCAATTTGATGCGCAAATTAAATTAAAATAATATGCAACCTTTTTATGAGGATTACAGATTGTTCATTCAATCCGAAAATTGCGCATTAGAATTATGAAATTCTGAAGATCAATTGATTATCATACATCTTTGTGAGTAGCACCTACATCACGTTAGTCTTTGGTTAGTGTTTTTTTATCTGTAGAAAAGCTCTTCAAGGAAAAAAATTAATTTATGCACGGCACTGCTTTTTGATTTTATTACGCTTTGCCACGAGAGCTATGATCTAGAAACCCTTGCTTTTAAAGCATAGGTCTCAAAGTTTCAGGAACTATGCCACACTCCTTTACTCTCAGGTCTCGACTTCTATGCTTTTAAATCATAGAGTCTGAGACTTTAAAGTACTAAAAATTGGAGCTCTAAATCACGTGCTTCTTTGAATTTACCTCTTAAAGTTTCTCTCCATTTAGATCTGAATATTTGTTTCTTATTTATTGTTTTATAAAAATTTCTCTTTTATGATTAAATCTTTTTATTTAAATTCGTATTTGCCTGCCGACATTTCAAATATGTTGATGAAAAATCATATTATTTATTCAATTCAACTATTTTTTATATCATTTTTCGTTTAAAATTTATCTTTTAATTTGGTTAAGAAATTTACTTGTTAAGTTAAAGGTTCAATAATGTATTTAAAAATGTATTTAATTTAAAAAAATGAGTCTTTTTTGGTAGAAAAATAATAGTTTTGTATATGAATTGATCTTTTTTATTACAAATTTAACTCTTTTGTAGAACGTTGCAGATAATAGTTGAAGTAGTTAATAGTTAAGAAACTTTTTGATTAAAATGTATCTTTTCTTGGAACATTTAACTGTTTAGTTACCAATTTATGTATTATGTTAAAAGTTTGTATTTTTCAGTGGAAAATAAGTGTGTCAAATTAGACGTTCCATTAATTAAAATAATTTTATTTACTTATTTTTAAATTAACAGTCTATTCTTTTTAGTTATGGGGTCTATCATTATATTTTTTTCAAAGTAATTAGATTTTTATAAAAAATTTAATTATATTATTAAAAATTTAATTTTTTTAGGGATTTTTAAGAATTTGGTACAAATATATTGCTTTTGGTTGGAGATTTAACTATTTAGTAGAAAGTACGCCATTTTGGGTTGAAAATTCTACAAATTGGTTCACATACTTTTTCTCACTTGCCTATTTATGTAACACGGTGCAGGACTGCGTTATCTGATATTGCAGAATGAAGTACAAATTGCATTTCTTATTATTATTTTATTTTAATTCCCTATAAAACTATATACGAGCAAAAATTTTTTAGATACATAAAACCAACTAACAACAACTAACAATTTGTTTACTGCACATATACGTCTTATCAAAAACTAGTCTAAGCCAAATTAGTGAAGACTATAAGATAAATGTGTTTCGTATCTTGCATGCGTTTCCTGGAAAAAGTCGTTCACCACAAAAAAGGATGTTTAAGTTTTCGTACAAATTCATATTAGTCCTGCAATCCACGGACGGGAAAGCCTTTTGTAAGCCAACCAAAATTTCAAAAAGGGTTCTCCTCTTCTTATTTATTATAGTTCGAACCGCGGTATTTAATACAAAATATTATCTCTACTACATCCACCTTTTCTAAATTCCGCTTGTCCATCAGGATTCAAGTTCTTATTTTAAATGAATAGCTGGAGCCAGCTACTAATATGTAAGTAAAGATCTTTGTTACATTATTTAGGAGCGATATTGGACGGTAGTTATTAAATTTTTCCATAATTAAAATTAAGGAAATTTAAATTAGATTCAAATCTAAATAAAAAATCCTATTTAACGTCCAATCATCAAATTGATGAAAACTCCTGTAAAAAACAAGAAACCAACGACCAAATTTGGAACACACCAAACTATCAAACAAGAAAAACTGTTCCAATTGCAATCTGAAAAAATCCTTGTTAAAAACCAAAATTTCAGACAAAAATAAAAAAGAAGAAAGAAAAATGAGAAGGCAACCAACCACATCCCCTTCCTTCTCTTTTTCTGTCTTTTGTCTTTTTTTATTATTAATATTATCCAATCAAAAAAAGAACAATAAAAATAAAAAATTAAAATCAAAATGACATTAGCAACGTTTCGGCACTCATACTGCACCCTCATCAAGGCAAGGAAAATATAAAGAGTAGCACAAGAGAACAGGTGTTCTCTCTTTGATACCTGAGAATCATATAAGGCTCAACATTTGCAGGTAAGTTCTTGTAAAATTCATTAATCAACTAGTCAAGAACTGGACTTTAGTCATTTTTGAGCCTTCTTTAAATTTTAATTACTTCTTCAAACATTGTCACTTTCTCACTCCTCTTTGGTAGTTGGACATTTAACAAATTCCCATTTAAGATAGGTTTTTTTTGCCTGCCAGAAGACCTACGAATGTTCATCGTTAGCCAGCGCTTTCATGCCTTCTCCCATTCTTTTAGAATTGTGTCCCCAAAGCCGCATACTTTAGCTTGGATTTGGATTCTTTTTATTATTTATCTTGGCATTCCTGGTTTTTTAAGTAATTATTTTTGATATCTGCAGATCGTGATTTACAAAGATCCGAATTTACCGCGGCCACTTTAATTTCTGATTCTATTTTAAGTTTGTAACTTTAATTGAGTGATTTTTCGACAGGCCTCGTGTATTTGTAGTTCCTTTCTTAAACAATTATTTGTGTTTTTACTTTTATGGTCTATTGACTGATTTTAAAGCCTAAATTCTATTGTAATAGGTAAATAGTCGGAATGAAAAGTTAAATAGTTACCTATTTAATTTCCGCCATACTAGATCCGCCATTTCGAATTTAAAAAATCCAAGCTTAGATTTGGATTCAGCGACTACAAAAATATTAAACCTTCAAATATCACGTGAATTGGAAGTGTTTTTTCTCGAAATCCCGACTGTGGAGGGTTTAAGTAGTTATTAGATATAACGGCGCTTCTTGTATATCAAAATTGATTTTGCGGGGGTAGACCTTTACTTCCCTAGCTATTCGTGGGAATAATATAAAGTAGAATCTACAAAAATTAAACTGGAGCATTGACGTGAGACAGAATTCGGAGGGTAGGAAATACTCATACGCAGAGGAGGAAAACCTCAAGAAGGTAAAAGCGTGCGTATCGGAGTTTAATCATGTCATATATGACATGAATGGCTTCTGCGAGGTTAGGTGTAATATGGACCTACGAATAAAGGAGGGAATTGAAAAGTTAGAAAATATAGCGGGAAAATCTCTTTATGCTACGGGATGCGTTGAGTTTCACCTTTCATATTTTCCAATCGGTATTGGACACCTTGCTTCCAAACGAGCCAAGGAAACCACCCGAAACGCGATGGAGGAGGCAAAGGTAAACACAAGACAAAGCGGTACACAGACTGAAGAAGCCGAGGAAACTCCCACTCGCGAGAGAGGGAGTCCTTTCTGGGTCCCGCTGAGGCAAGTGTTATATGACAAGCAGCGAAGAAACCTAGGACCCGTGCCGCAGCATCGAAGGCGACGTGCATGCCGAAGAAGTGAGGAGAAACCGCTGCAGTGTCTCTAAAAAGCCGCTTTTGCAGCAGCTATGTAGGAGAGGTGAAGGTTAGCCTGTCGAAAAGATCCTTTAGAAGCAATCTAAGGGCTTTCGTGGAGCTCACAGAAGAGTTGGCGACGAGGCTGGTATGCGCGGGACACCTTAAGATGTGCCACTAATGATAGTTTTAATGGTAGTCCTGGTATTAAAAGTTAATAATTTTCTGAAAGTTTTATAACTAACGGGTTTTCTCCTAACAGTGACAGAAATAATGGGCACCATGATTGTGCAGATCATACAGGTAAAACTATGATTTCTTTCGCCTTGCCCGAGAAAATTTTCTTTAAACTTTAAAGTACTAGCAGTAACTTTAGAACGCGGATATCTCTGGCAGGCGCCAGGAACCCTTCTGCATTTTTAGATTGACACTTGGGGTTACATAAGAAAAAAATACATAGAGGTCACTACTGCGTATGTCAGATATAGCCGTGTTTTCACACCACTTAGTACTAGCGTTAAAGGCAGTTTGGGTTTTATTTCAGGGACAATAATACTTACATTTGTGATTTTATCTTGAAACGAACAGATCTGTTTCCGGTTCACCCAACTTTCCCATGGTCTTTTCAAATATATCTAGGCATAGTCCCTATTCGGTATCAACATTATTTACTCTTGATTCTCTATTGGGCACAATATTCGCCTTAGATGGGAGATATGTGGCGTACAGGAGAATGTTTCTCTGAGAACACTATTCCAAGCTTTTTCGGGCGATTTCGTTCATGCCTTATACGTGCACACCACCTATTTGGTAAACATAAGACATTGCTGTTGAGTTATTCATTTTCAATGGAGAAAATGCTACTAAGAGTTCTAAACAATTTATGCACACACGCGGCATCCTAAAAGAGGCGCGTCGGATAAGATTTCTGTTTCAAAGGCGTTTGTCTTCATTTCCGTAGACGCTGATAACCAATTCGGAGGTCTGAATTTAAAACGTGAATTATTTTGCCTCTCTTTAGCTTTTTGCTGACATTTTTGTTATATAAGAAATAATCTGTCTAAACTTTCTTGTAAAAGGTTTTACTCCTGGTGAGGTGATCTGATTTATAAACGCCTGATGTGCCTGCAATTGTTTTTGTGTAAACCCGCCAGGAGTTCACCATTTTCCGGTAGGAAAGCGAGTTCTATGAAATATTGTGCTTCTCCTCTCTTCCAAGAGCCGTAGAAAGTAGGGTCGTCTACCGATCTACAATATGAGGATATAAACTAGCTTTCTTGCCCTCACGGATATTTATACATTTTCTTTAGGTTTTTCATATATCACAAAATATTTGTATGTAGAAAATATATTAGACAAATCTTCTTCGACTTTTAAAAGTTGAAAAAAGCAATCATTAGCGACTCGCGAAAGTCAGGAAGGTGTCGATTATTCAAAGTCGGAAACAATTTCATGTCCTATTATAAGACGAAAGAAGGTCGTCGACTATTACAAGTAGGCATGAATGGCTCAACTATCAAAAATCAGAATAGGTTCATTATAATATCATTGATGTTGAAAAACCTCTATTTATTAAAACAGGCTGCGAAAAGACAACATGCAAATAGAAAGCATCTGGAAGACTTGGAAAACCAACAGTTCAGATTGGGCGCGGTTACGATGGTCAAGATCGCCGAGGCAATCTAAATAAAAGCTATCATAATTGAGGATGTTATAATGGATGACATCAAGGTTTTGATAATAAACAAAATCGAGAGTATTTTGATGATAGAAATCGCGGTTACAAGGTTCAGGGATATTAAAACCGTATGGATAGAAGTAAATATAATCGAGAATAAGTTCATGATCCATTTGCTTATCGGCATACAAATTATCAATTGAATCGTAGTCAATTGCAGAGGTGAATCTGGGGCCAAATGTTTACAAAAATTTCTTCCGCTAGATCTGAGCGGCGATTTATTGAATATTAAAAACAACGAAATAATCAGAATCCTCCATAAATCTCCAGTAATACATATCGAAATTCCAAACTTCATAACCAAAATCGGTTTACATTATCTGGTGAGGAAATTTAAAAAATAGTAACATAATGCACTCTGCTAGATTCTGATAAAAAAGAGAGTTTTTTCAAACTAATACAGCGATATAGAAAAGTTTTTTTTCAAAATTCCGGTAGGATCAACGTATGCAAACACGTATAACAAATCGACGATTAAAAACCGTTCTTGATGTGAACTTATTCCGCACCTATATTTATCATAAATAAAATAATTAGGAAAGTTAAAACCTGGCTTTAATTATGAATTATTCAACAATCAAACAGCGCTTAAAATAATCTATTAGTTTTCACTACTAAAAATATGGATCAATTTAAATTCGTTTATATGCGAGGAAACTGAATGATTTAATAAGAAATGATTATGAATGTGCAGAACCAAAAGTGACGTGACTGATTCATATTTTAGAGCGCAGGAAACTTTACGCGTGTAACAATTTTCTTGCGAATGAGAGACTGTCTGTCGGAAATTCGCACTTGAATTTTTGGAAACGCGAAAAACGATTTGTAATGTGTTATTGTATGTAACTCAGGCAAATTGTGGGAAGCGGAAAGTAATTAAGAAGAGTGGAAAGCTACTAACTTTGAGCTATACATTCATCAATAAGTGTTAACTATGTTTGTGCGGAACAAGGTTCTCATCTTCATGGGGTATATATTAATTTTTTTTTGCAAATATTTTTGTCCCTTGTCTTTTTTTTTATTTTTTGATCAAATTCTTGGATAGAAAATTTGAATACTGTATTTTTTTAGCTTGTTTTTTTCCTGTGACGCATCAATTCAGGATAATGAGTGTAAACGGTTTTTGGCGCTAAATGTTTAAAGAAAATTTTAGGGATACATAATAAATTTCTACAAGGTACTGAATCCATGGAGAAACGCTACCTCACGAAATCGATAGGTAGAACCGGTAGATTATAATCATCCGTGTTTTTAATCCATATCTCCCATGCCGCCTTGCTGTCCTTTGTACACCCAATGTATTCGTATCCACTATATATTTTTCGGGTTCTTCTACTTTATCGATGGGTCTTATGAAAATCGGATTTGTGTATGTGTTTGAATACTATTTTGTGTGTATAAATGAGCGAAACGCATAGTTCTTTACTTGCTTCACTTGCTTTGCAATCATCAGTCTCCACTTTGCGAGATTAGTCGGTTTTATTAAAATCAAATTTAAAAACTTTTAAATACAAAGTTTCCCAAACCTTCTTTTTCGAAAGTCAAAAGATATTTTTAGAATAAAGTTTGTACAAATTGTTTTGGTACTCTACTTTCTGTATCTTGTTAGTTTAAGAAAATCAAATGAAGTCGGTTTTGTTGAGCCAGTGCACTCACTACAATTTTGGAAAGTTTTTTGACATGCAATTTTACGAGAAATAACGTAACCTGCCATATAGTATAGAATCTGTAAGTCCATATTAGATAGTGTCTACAGTGACAGCACCTGATAAAATAGATGTCAACTGCACAGTAGTACTTTCACTTTGGTTTGCTTCTTTAGTTTCTTTTTCCTTATCGCCTCACATATCTAAGAACCCTGACATGAATTCCCTGTCATCTGAGTCACAATTTTCCGCTAATACGTCTTTTGTAAATTGCGATTGAGTAACGAGTTTCGCATCTTTTATAAATTTCACTGCATTAGGAATAGGGTGCGCAGTTCTTAGTACACAAACCGTTGTCCATACAATGGTTGTAGTTTGAAAATGATTCCAGTTTCCTCTATTTCCACCTTATAATAATATAAAATCGATAGTTTCATTTAGAAAATCTACAGTCTACGTGTTTTAATTTTTTGTGTTCTTCACGGATTATGAGTTGAGTTCAATAATGATTAAGAGGCAGTAGAATTGGATTTTTTTGTTCTTCGGGAAAACCTGATTTCAACATTCACTCTAAAATTGCCGTGATTATCTACAAACGATTTTAACGGAATAAGTCGACTTTTATTACTACGCTCCTCTACATTCTTTAAAGAGCGCATTCCCTTCGAAAATGTGGCAAGTTGTGTTTCAATAAAGAACGCTCGAGTACAAGATTTAAGTTCAAGTACTGCAATCGGAACACTGTTTTTTTTCTAGGTTTCTTGTGCTGTCAGACAATTAAAAGGCATATGCGAAAACTCGTTGTAAAATATTAAAGGAATTACACATTTCAATCAGTTTTTGATTATTCTTCTTTTCTTTAGTAGAAATAGGATGAGCAATAATGGGGATGCTTCCGAAGGAGGTATAGTAAAAAGTCCGTTTTCATCAATCATAGTGCTTAACCGATTGAATCTTGTTGATTCTACTTGAATTGAATCGAGATATCTATGGAAAGGACAAATTACTATTTGCGCTGTAGAGGGGACATTGAAATTTAGTTAGGACATTAAATTCCTCACAGTATTATTATGGCCGATTGAACGCTCTCGTTCTTGAGGAGTAGAAGTTCCATGTTACTAGCATCTGGATTTGAAACGTTATTATTGACTAGTCCTTCTGAATTTCCGCACATGCAATATCTTTAACATTAATTTTAATTAATTGCCACTGTTTCCAATTTGCAGTGCCTGGGTTGATAGCGAAGAATGATTCCGCGGTCTCAATCACTCAGCGGTTGTAAGTCCTCGGTAATTAGTCATACTGCCAATACCCAGATTTAAAAACCACGACTGAGACGGTGTAGGATGCACTAGCGGCTTTTTTTATCTGATCAAAACTTTTTGTCCTTCCTCGAACCAAGCCTTATTATTTTTCTTTTGGTCTTATTTCGATTTCCACATTAAATCCCTCGTTAACCCTTATAGGCCCAAATCGTCTTCTTGTATCCGGCGACGTCTCATTTCCAGCCGATTCTCTCGTTGTCTCTGGAAAAAGAAAACGCATCCCAACATATCCCTCGAGTTCTTTGAAAAAAAACTTTGTTTTCAAAAATCTTGTATTCATGTAATTGGTAGACCAAATTTTGAGATTTTGACACCAAATAATTTTGATTATCGATCTTCTTGTCTGCATTACGAATGAATTCGTAGTCAGTTAATGTTTAACAACATTTAGTTTTTAATGATAACTCAATTTTGAAATTCTTATTACATTAAAATTTCTAAACTCAAGGCCATATTCTTGCAAAAAGAGGTGCCGCTAGTTTTGATTTGCGCATTTACTTGATGTTATTTCGGGTGTTTTTATCATTGTGATGGATGTTAATTATTTATAGGGAAAAAAAGTTTATTTAAAATTTATATTTTCATATAATTTTTGATGTACTAATGAAAGTTTGGGGTGGAAGAAGAATTCTTAAAAACAGGTGAAGCGAGTTCATTGACGACCACTAAACTGGTTAATTCATCTGCCGTCTATGTTAATCTTTTTATTATATCCACATTCTTAAATAAAAAAAATGCCTAAAGAATTTAACTAGAAATTATTCAAATGCTTCTATTAAATATTTTTTAATAATTATTTGTTGCTTGATTGACGGCCCTATAAAATTTTATTTATATTTCGCAGTTTGAAATGTAACGGGATAAGAAAAAACTGGGAAAATTAAAAATTAAATTTCGGAATTATCCTAGTCACCCTAAATGATATTTAGGAGTTTTTAAATTTCTGAAGAGACTAAAAAGCTTTTGCTTTGAATTCGACATTATTTTTGCCCTTAATGAAGAAAAAAAATCTCAAAATGTATAAGATAATTAGGTGAAGGAATAACTTGAACACTAGAGGAATCTCAAATTGTTCTGTTTACCTTTATTACAGAAATAAATATGCCAGTTTGGATAACAATGATGATTTCCTTAAACAAAAAATATTGTAGAAACAATGAATCGTCTAAAATGTTAATACCTCATGTAAACAATCTTGGCGTTCAAAAAAAAAGAACGACTACGGGGCATAATTTTTAATTTGATGAAGATCCCAACTACTTATTATTCACGAGTAAATTTTAAATCAAATGGCTTCTTATTGCATTCAGCAGTGTTCTTTAAATTTGAAAAGATGAATCTGGTCTGTACCTTGGTCTTATTTTCGGCGGTAATCCTCAATTATACAGGTAAATATAATAATATATAATATCTATAATTTAAGGAAAGCTTTCTGAGCTTCACGCCATCGGTAGAAAATTACCGTTTATATTTGAAAATACCAATAAAAACTCTAATACTTGGTAGAAAATTGAAAATTAATTTTTTGAACTGAAAATTTAACTTATACTGTTTGGGGAAATGGTAGATATTAATTTTTTTTGGTTAAATATTAATTGTATTTAAGTAAAAGCTTATTTTTCTTATTTAAAAAACAATAATACTATTTTTTGCTAAACATAAAATTATCTTTCGCAGATAAAAATAAAATGAAAACTCGTCTTTTTTAGTCGAAAATTCAATTTTCCTCTACTTTATTGAATATAAATAAATCTCAATTCTTCATTGTTTGTGTGTTGATTGAAAAAAGCGTTAAAAACGCTTTCAAGGTGTTCGTGACACCCATTTTTTTTTGAGCAAGAGAAGTAGCAAAAGCGCGTAATCATATTTTTAAATATCTCGAAATATATGATGAAGTTTTTTCATGAAGATAATGAATTTTTAAAAATAAGAAAATCTTCATAATAAAAAATTGGATTTTTGGTCGTACATGAAAATTTGAATGAGCCGATAGTATAGTTTACATAGAAAAATAACTCATTCCTGTAGGTCTCGAAAATATAAAATCAATTTTGAAATTCCTGCTCTATATTATAGTAAAAAAAGTGGTTAAAAAATAAAAAACATGGGGTTTTCCGGAAAATAATTCCTAAATTTTTCTTCACATTAAAAAAAATGAAAAAAAAATATTTTCTGGTTAACGACACCTATTTTATTATCCCTGGTTTTATGAGCGTTCGTAAGTCACATTAGTTAAGGGTCGAGAAGCTCAAATTGTTCGCGCGCATGTACTTTCGCCCAGCTTCGCCGGTCAAGTTGGAAAGAGCCTGTCTGGCGACCACATTACTTTGGATTCAAATCCTTTTCTCAACTTCTTTTTCCGTATTGTCAACATGTCAAATAATAATTTTTAGTGCTTCTTCGGCGATTAAATTTTTCTTTTAATGTTTCTGGCAAATACATAGCATGCAGACCGTTGCGAATAATTAATTTGTATAATCGTAATTTATTTTTTTTACATATTTGCGGGAGATAATCGTCATAGATTATCACGTAGCTCGGTGATGCACTTTTTCCTGCAGCGACGGAATAAAAGAGAATCAGCCAAAGATTAGGCAGTTTTCAATTAAGAAATAAAAACAGAAAATTTGAATACAATTTATGATTGTATATAAATTTGTGAAGTGACCGAGTTTAAAATTATAACTGGATTATAAATTTTAAATGTATCAAATTACCGAGCAATAAATTTCAAAACTATGAAGTTTTATTTTGATATTATAATTATTTCAACATTATACAAGTGGCAAATATTTAATTTCACTGTTATGTATGAATAAAAAAATTTTCAAGTTATCCAGGTATAAATTTCAATTTTTTCTTCTAAATTGCCAAATTTATTAGATGTGCAATTTTGAGACGTAGAGTATGATAAGTGCTTACATTATTTTTCAAATTGTAAGTTTCTGAATGCATTTTTATTTAAGAAAAATATGAGTAAAGTTACACCTTTGTTCTCTATGCTATCTGGCTATCTGGCATCTGAAGGAGATAGATGAAGGTGATAGATAGCCTGGTGGCTGATTACAAATACAGTGCGCAACTTTTACACTTTTTAGGGTGCAGAAAGCAAACGAAAAACGAAACAAAAACGAAAGGGTGCAAACGAAGATCAAAATTTTTAACCAAACCTAAAATTTAGACTTTGTTTAAAACAAAATGAATTTCGAATATCTTGAGGAAAAACCTGATGTACACTAGTACGTTCCTGCTTTTAAACGAATTTTACTTTCTCCACAAGATTTAAAAAATTGTCGACTATTGAAAACGACTTCAGATCCTTAAAACTCTAATACAGAATTTGAATAAATGGATAATAAAACTCTCAAAATGTGGGCGCAGGTATTATTTATATAACACATAATCAATTACCGTTCCCCTTTCTCCACCTGACCGTGCATACTCTCCTTCCTTATCTCGCTCTATATTTCCGTTTAAGATAAACGATCCTAACTCTTCCGACATAATTAACAGCTTCTTTCCTTTCCCATTCAGCACCTTATACTTTGATTTTCTCCCTCTCTCTTCTCCCCATTCCCTTCCTCCTCTATCTCCTGTTCTCTCATTGAAATCCCCACCTATTATAAGCCTAAGCTCTTCTTTATTTTCTTCTCTTATTTGTCTTATCTCCTCTGCATTCTCCTGCATATCTCCGTTCACATAAACCCCCATTATCTGCGAATTCCATCCTTCCATCTTTACCCCTTCTACTACTATTACTTCTTTTTGTTCTTTACTCTATTTCTTATCTTTACCTGTTATACACTCATTTCTCATTCCCGTCACCATTCCTTCCATTGCTGTGCCCTATTTATTCTTTCTCTTTGCATTTTGAACTTGCCATTTGTAACCTCTTGGTAATCTTCCCCTTACTCTTTCCCATTTATCTTCATCTAGCCACGTCTTCATCATTATTACAGCATCTCATTGTATTAAGTTTCTCAGAAATTCCCTATCCTTTCACTCCAATCCAGCTATGTTCCAGTACATATTCTCCATTCTTCCCTACATCTTTTTTGTCTCTTTTTGCCTTTTACTATTTCTTATTTTCCTATATCCCGTTCCTTCCTCTCCTAGTTTTCCTGCACCTCTTTTCTTACTAACCCTTCCCTTTCTTCATCCTAATCCCACCGTACGCCGTCTATCTGCATTCTTGTATATTGAACCTATATTCTTTTTCCCTTTTTTCTTTCCTCTTCCGCTATTCTCCTTAATTTGTATTGCATAATTGTTTCTACCCATGTCAAATCATTTTCTATTCTCTCCGAGCTGCCATATAACATCCTCTTCTTTCTCATCACTTACCTCGTATGTTTCCTTTTTAGTACTTTTTCCGCTACTTCCTCCATCTTCTTCGCCCCCTAACCTTATACCCTTGATCACTATTATTCTTTTCTTTCTTCCTACTCCTTCTTTTCTTGGTCATATGTTTCTCATTATTTCCTTTTTCGTATTCCTACTCTCGCCCCCACCAAGAACCTCGTTCGAGCTTTCTATCTTCCTTATCCTACCGTACATCTCCTCTAACTTTATATTATTATCCACCTGCTTCTCTAGTTTTTGCTCCAATGACTGCATCCTCTTTTCTGAATGTTCCCTAACCTCTTCCCATTTTTGCATTTATTTTCTAAGTTCAGCTTTTGTCCATCTAATTTCTTTCCTTAATTCTTCTCTCCATTTTTCCTGCTTTTCTTCATAAATGCCTATTACTTCTATCATAACATCGCGAATTTCTTTCAGTCCTTTTTAAGTCCTCTGGTCTTTGGTTTAATCTAATTTTCTTCATCCCCCTTACTATTCTCACCCTTCTCTATAAAACTCTACTTTTGTGGCGTCGTTCTAAACATTTGTCGATAATTCAAGTTAGAACCTAAATCGTCCTTCTCTTCACTGATTCCCTTATTCTGTCTCGCCTCTCTTCCTTTTAACAAAAGCGAAAATTAATCCCACGCTTTTTTCTCTTAATCTCTTCTTTAATATAGTTTTCTTGTACTTCCCCCTTTCCTTCCTTTCTTTGATCTCCCCTTTCTGTGTACTAAATACTTCCTTCTCTAAATCCGAGTTTTCCTCTATGCTACTTTCTTCCCTATCCATGAATCCAATTTCAAACGTTCCCGCACTTCTATTCTTCCCTGCCTCTATCTATCGTCGCGTTCTGGTACCTGTCTTGTCTTCCTTCGTCTCTACACTGAGAGACGGTTTGTATAGCCAGCGCGCTTCGAGTGTGGCTGCTACGTCAAACATGAACGTAGCGACTTGACTGCGTTAACCGCTTG
>JAAAKG020085885.1:0-16576 GCA_010014905.2 Druon quercuslanigerum | reverse complement strand
ATTTTTAACACGAAAATATGAATTTTTAACAGAAAAGGTAATTTGCATCAAAATTGTTTAACTTTTAACCAAAATTTCAAATTTTTTAATCCAAAAAGACGAATTTTCTATAACACAGTTGAATGCTTGTTTCCAAAAATGTTTCAATCAAAAACAGTTGAATGTTCATACTGAAAATATGAATTTTTTAAAACAAAAGTAAATTTTCAAACAAATAGCTTAATTTTCAATAAAAAAGACGACTTTCCCACAAAACAGTTGAGTTTTAAATTCAATCGTATATATTTTCACCAAAACAGTTAATTTCCTACCAAACATTTGATTATTAACCAATTAGTTTCATTTTCTACAAAATTTTTCGAAATTTTTCATTACAAAAATGCGAATTTTTAACAAATAATTTTGATATTAAACCCCACAAAATATGAATTTTCAACCGAAGAAGTTAATTTGGAAACAAATTGTTTAATTTTGTATCAAACTTTTTAACTTTTTAATCCAAAAAGATGAATTTATATAAAAGCGTTCAATTTTTAACCCAAAAATATGAATTTTCAAGAAAAAAAAGTTAACTTTAATCCAAGTAATTCAATTTTCTACGAAACTGTTGTAATTTTTCATTCAAAGGAACGAATTTTTTATGAAAAGTTGAATTTTTAATTCCGAAATATGAATTTTTAAAAAAGAAGTTAATTTTTACCATGAATTTTTTGCAGGAAAGGTAATTTTCTACCTGAAAAGTTGAATTTTTATTTCGAAAATATAAGTTTTATGCAAAACTGTTTATTTTCTACCAAACACTTTAATTTTTTTACTAAACTTTTAAAATTTTTAAATAAAAAAGACGAACTTTAAAAAAAAATTCTTTAATCTTCTACCAAATTATTTAAGTTTTCCATCTAAGAAGATCAATTTTCAATACGAAAAGACAAATTTTTAATAAAGCATTTAATTGTTTATTTGGAAAATATAAATTTTTTGCACAAATTTTCATTTTCTGCTATATTTTTTAATTTTCAATTCAAAAAGACTAATTTTTTATTAAAACGTTAAGTTTTGGACCCTAAAATGTGAATTTTTAACAAAAAATTAATTTACATTCAAATTGCTTAAATTTCTACTAAATTCTTTAATTTTTCAATCGAAGAAGAATTTTCTATAAAAAAGTTTAATTTTTTTTTAGAAGTATGAATTTTTTGCAAGAAAGGTAATTTTTTACCAAACAGTTTAATTTTCTGCTAAATTTTTGAATTTTCAATCTAGAAAGACGAACTTTTTTACAAAACCATTGAATTTTTAACACTAAAATGTGAATTTTCAACACAAAATTAATTAAATTTAAATTGTTTAATTTTTTCAATCCAAAAAGACATATTTTCTATTAAACAGTTGAATTTTCTACTAAATTTTTAAATTTTTAATTCAAAAAGACGAGTTTTTTCATTAAAACTTTAATTTTTAACCCCAAAATGTACATTTAAAAAAATTTATTTACATTTAAATTGCTTAATTTTCTACTAAATTGTTTAAATTTACAGTTGAAGAAGATTTTTATTTCAGAGGTATGAATTTTTGTAGGAAAGTTAAGTTTCGACCAAACAGCTTAATTTTCTGCTAAATTTTTGAATTTTTAATCCAAAAATACGAATTTTTTATAAAACCGTTAAATTTTTAACACGAAAATATGAATTTTCAACAGAAAAGTTAATTTGCATCAAAATTATGTAACTTTTAACCAAATTTTTAAATTTTTCAGTCCAAAAAGACAAATTTTCTATAAAACAGTTAAATTTTTATTTCAAAAAATATTGCAATCAAAAATTCAATTTTTAATTATATAGTATAGTATTGTACCAAATTGTTTAATTTTAAAAAAGTACAAGAATTTTCTACACAATTTTCATATTCAAACAAATCATTGAATTTTGAATAAAAAATGTTTCAAACAAAAATTTAATTTTTAATTAAATAGTAGAGTCTTCTACCAAATTGTTTAATTTTGAAATAGAACAAGAATTTTCTACACTATTTTCATATTCAAACAAATCATTGAATTTTTAATAAAAAATGTAATTCTTTATCAAATAGTTGAATTCTTGAACAAATTGTTGAATTATTTACCACACCGTTGAATTTTGAAACAGAAAACACGAATTTTAATATAAATAGTTAAAATTTTCACACAAAGATATAAATTAAAAAAAATTTAACCATGATATTAATTTTCTACAAAGCAGTTTAAATTTAAAGCCAAAAAGACGAATTTTCTACAAAAAATTTGAATTTTTAATCCGAAAGTATGAGTTTTCAGCAAAAAAAATTATTTTCTACCAAATAGTTGAATTTTCTACCAAATTGTGGAAGTTTTTAACAAAAAAGATCATTCTTTCACAAAACAGTTGAATTTTCATCCTGAAAATATGAATTTTTGAAAAAAAGTAAATTTTCAAACAAATAACTCAATTTTCAATAAAAAAAGACGACTTTCATACAAAACAGTTTATATTTTAACCAAAACAGTTCATTTCCTACCAAATAGTTTATTATTAACCAATTAGTTCAATTTGCTATTAAATTTTGGCAAATTTTTTATTTTAAAAAGGCGAGTTTTTTTACAAATAATTTTAATTTTTAATGCCACAAAATATCAATTTTCGAACGGAGAAGTTAACTTGGAAACAAATTGTTTAATTTTGTATCAATCCGTTTAAGTTTTCAGTCCAAAAAGACGAATTTATATAAAAACGTTAAATTCTTTACCCAAAAATATGAATTTCCAAGAAAAAAAGTTAACTTTAATCCAAATTATTCCAAAATATGAATTTTTAACAAAGAAGTAAATTTGCAGCATGAATTTTTTTCAGGAAAGGTAATTTTCTACCAAACAGTTTAATTTTCTTCTTAATTGCTGAATTTTCAATCTAAAAAGAGGATTTTTTTATAAAACCATTGAATTTTTAACCCTTAAATATGAATTGTAAAGAAAAAAATTAATTTACATCGAAATTGTTGAACTTTCAATCAAATTGTTTAATTTTTCATTGCAAAAAGACGAATTTGATATAAAAACCTTGAATCTTTATCCCCAAAATGTGAATTTTCAACAAAGAAGTTAATCTGTACCCAAATTATTTAACATTCTACCAAATTCTTTAATTTTTTGATAGAAAAAGACGATTTTTTATTAAAAAAATCATATTTTTCTATGAAAAAGTTAAATTTTGATTTCGAAAATATGAATTTTTTGAAAAACTGTTCATTTTCTACCAAATAGTTTAATTTTCAATCTAAAAAGAGGATTTTTTTAAAAGAAGTTAATTTGCAACGAAATTGTTTAATTTTCATATAAAATTCTCCAATTTTTTGATTTTAAAAGATTAATTTTCAATCCAAAGAGACACATTTTTGATAAAGCATTTAATTTTTTATTTCCAAAATATGAATTTTTTGCAATTATTTTCATTTTCTATTAAACAGTTGAATTTTCTGCTACATTTTTTTAATTTTTTATTCAAAAAGACGAGTTTTTTATTAAAACGTTGAATTTTTAACAAAAATCTGAATTTTGAACAAACAATTAATTAACATTTAAATTGCTTAATTTTCTACTAAATTGCTTAAATTTTAAATCAAAGAATTTTATTTTAGAGGTATGAATTTTTAACAGAAAAATTAATTTGCATAAAGATTGTTTATTTGTTAACCAAATTTTTAATTTTTTTAATCCAAAAAGACGAATTTTCTATAAAACAGTTGAATTTTTATTTCAAAAAATGTTTCAAACAAAAATGTAATTTTTAATTAAACAGTAGTCTTCCACCAAATTTTTAATTTTGAAAAAGAACAAGTATTTTCTACACAATTTTAATCTTCAAAAAAATCATTGCGTTTTTAACCAAGAATGTAATTTTTATCAACTAGTTGAATTCTCGAGCAAAATGTGGAATTATTTACCGAACCGTTAAATTTTGAAACCAAAAACACGAATTTTCAACTGAAGGGTTGAATTTTTTACACAAAGATATGAATTTAAAAAAAAATTCAACCATGATATTAATTTTCTATACAGTAAAAAATTTTTCGTAGAATTTAACATAAAATTTTATGCAGATGATTTTTTTACACAAAATTCAGAGCAAAGTTACACACTTTTGTGTTACTTTTAACACAGAACTATGTTGATTTTATAAATACAAAACCGTTTGTGTAGAATTAACATAAATTTTGTGTAAAAAAATCATTTACATAACATTTTATGTTTAATTTTACGAAAAATATTTTACAGTGTACAAAACAGTTTAAATATAAAGCAAAAAATACGATTTTTCTACAAAAAAATTGAATTTCTATTCCGAAAGTATGAATTTTGAGCAAAAAAATTATTTTCTACCAAATAGTTGAATTTTCTACCGAATTGTGGAAGTTTTCAACAGAAAGAAATAATTTTTCACAAAACAGTTACATTTTAAATCCAAACGTATATATTTTCACCAAAACAGTTAATTTCCCACAAAATAGTTGATTATTAACCCTAAAAAATTTGAATTTTTAAGAAGAGAAGCTAATTTGAAAACCAATTGTTTAATTTTCTATCAAACTTTAACTTTTCAATCCAAAAAGACGAATTTATATAAAAACGTTAAATTTTTATCCCAAAGATATGAATTTTCAAGAAAAAAAGTTAACTTTAATTCAAATAATTCAATTTTCTGCAAAACTGTTGTAATTTTTTAATCGAAGAAACGAATTTTTTACAAAAAGTTAAATTTGAAACACTAAAATATGAATTTTCAACAAAAATTTAATTTACATTCAAAATGTTTAACCTTTAATTAAATTGTTGTATTTTTAATCCAAAAAGACAAATTTTACAAATAACCCTTGAATTTTTATCCCCAAAATGTGAATTTTTAACAAAGAAGTTAATCTGTACCCAAATTATTTAACTTTCTACCAAATTGTTTAATTTTTTACTCGTAAAAGACGGTTCTTTAATTTAAAAAAATAATTTTCTATAAAACAGTTAAATTTTTATTCCCAAAAAAATATGATTTATTTTCAAAAATGTTTATTTTCTACCAAACATTTTAATTTTTGTGCTAAAATCGTTAAATTTTAATTAAAAAGAAGAACTTTTTAAAAGAAGTTAATTTGCAAGAAAATTTTTTAATTTTTATACCAAATTCTTAAATTTTTCCATCTAAAAAGACATTTTTAATAAGGCATTCAATTTTTGATTTTGAAGATATGAATTTTTGGCAAAAATTTTCATTTTCTACCAAAATTTAAATTTTTTACTAAACTTTTGAAAATTCAATTAAAAAAGAAGAACTTATAAAAAAAAGTTAATTTGAAACGAAATTGCTTAATTTTCTACCAAATTATTTAATTTTTCTATCTAAAACGATCAACTTTCGATAAGAAAAGAAAAATTTGTGATAAAGCATTCAATTTTTTATTTTGAAAATATCAATTTTTTGTAAAAATCTTCATTTTCCATCAAACAGTTGAATTTGCCACTAAATTTTTTAAGTTTCAATTCAAAAAGACGAATTTTTTATTTAAACATTAAATTCTTAACCCCAAAATGTTAATTTTAAACAAAAATGTGAATTTTATTACAAAAATATGAATTTTTAACAAAAAATTATTTGCATTCAAATGGCATAATTTTCTACTAAATTTTTCAATTTTTTAATCGAAGAAGAAGAATTTTCTATTAAAAAGTTGAATTTTTGTTTTAGAAGTATGAATTTTTTGCAGAAAAATTAATTTTCTACCAAACAGCCTAATATTCTGCTAAATTTTTGAATTTTCAATCTAAAAAGACGAATTTTTCATAAAACCGTTGCATTTTCAACACAAAAATATGAATTTTCAACAGAAACGTTAATTTGCATCAAAATTGTTTAACTTTCAAACAAATTGTTTCAGTTTTTAATTCAAAAATACGAATTTTCTGTAAAACAGTTGAATTTTTATTTCAAAAGTATGAATTTTTTGCAAGCGAGTTAATTTTCTACCAAACTGTTAAATGTACCCAAATTATTTAACTTTCTACCAAATTGTTTAATTTTCTAGTCGGAAAAGACCATTTTTTAATTAAATAAATATTAATTTTTCATAAATAAGTTAAATTTTAATTCCGAAAATATTACTTCTTTGCAAAAATGTTTATTTTCTACCAAACAATTTACTTTTCTACTAAACTTTTGAAATTTTAATTAAAAAAGACGAACTTTTTAAAAGAAGTTAATTTGCAACCAAAATGTTTAATTTTTACCAAATTTTTAAATTTTTGCATTTTAAAAGATTAATTTTCAAACCGAAAATACACAGTTTTAATAAAGAATTAATATTTTTATTTTGAAAACAAGCATTTTTTGCAAAATTTTTCATTTTCTACGAAATAGTTTAATTTTCTACTAATTTTTTTAATTTTTACTTCAAAAAGACAATTTTTTTTAGAAAAGTGTTTAATTTCGAGCCCAAAAATATGAATTTTCAAGAAAAAAGTTAACTTTAAGACAAATGTTGAATGTTAATTGCTAAAGTGTGAAATTTTCTCAAAAATGTTCCATTTCTACCAAACAGTTTATATTTCCACAAAATTTTTAAATTTTCAATCCAAAAGAACGAATTTTTTATAAAAAAAGGTTAATTTTTAACCCCAAAATATGAATTCTCAACAAAAAATTTAATTTTCAACCAAAATGTTTAATTATTTAATCCAAAATTATAATCTTTTTGAAAGAAGTTAATGTGAAACGAAATGTTTCATTTTCTACAAAATTTTTTTCATTATTCCATCTAAAGAGATTTATTTTCAATCCAAGAGGACATACTTTTAATAAAAAATGTTAAATGTTTATTTCAAAAGTATGAATTTTTCTCAAAAATGTTATTTTTCTACTAAAGAGTTTATATTTCTACAAAATTTTTGAATTTTCAATCCAAAGGAACGAATTTTTTTTGAAAAAAGTTTAATTTTTAACCCCAAAATATGAATTTTCAACAAAGAACCTAATTTGCAACCAAATTGTTTAATTTTTCAATCAAAAATAATGAAATTTTCAAAAGAAAATAATTTGAAACAAAATTGTTTAATTTTCTGCCAAATTGTTTTATTCTTCCACCTAGATCAATTTTCAATCCTAGAAGACAAATTTTTAATAAAAAATTTTAAATGTTTATTTCAAAAGTCTGAATTTTTCTCAAAAATGTTATTTTTCTACTAAAGAGTTTATATTTCTACAAAATTTTTGAATTTTTAATCCAAAGGAACGAATTTTTTGTAAAAAAAGTTTAATTTTTAACCCTTAAATATAAATTTTCAACAAAGAACTTAATTTGCAACTAAATTGCTTAATTTTACAATTTAGAACGAAGACGATTTTTTAATTCAAGAAGACGAATTACCTATTCAACTGTTGAATTTTTATTTGTAAAGTATGAATTTTTTTCAAAAAATTTCAATTTCTACCAAAAATAGGAATTAACTACACGAAAGTTGAATTTTTATCCCAAAATTTAAATTTTTAATTAAAAATATGAATCTTCAGAAAGAAAGTTAATTTAGAAGAAAATAGTTCCATTTTTAACTTGAAATATGAATTTTCAACAAGGAATTGAATTTGGAACGAAATTATTTATTATTTTTCAAATTGTTGAATTTTCAAGCCCAAAGGACGAAATTTCTACAAAACGCTGAATTCCGAAAGTGTGAGTTTTCTACAAATGATATGAAGTTTCAAGAAAAAAGTTAATTTTAAATCAAATAGTTCAATTTTTTATCAAATTGTTTAATTTTGCAATCCAAAAAGATTAATTTTTTAACAAAACAATAAAGTAGTTAATTTACATACAAACTGTTACATTTTTAAACGAAAAGGCTAATTTTCTACAAAATACTTTGAAAGAACAAAAATGACTGTGAAAGTGATAAATAATAATAAATTACGATAATTTACACTCTAAACAAAAATAGTGCAAATAAACATAAACAATAGAGTCTCCCTTATGCGAAAACAAAGTCTTATCAAAACCAGGCTCTAAATATAAAAATAATAAAACATTTAATTAAATTAAAATAGTAAATTTACAACAGTAAATATATAAAGTTATAAGAAACATAAATAAGGTAGGCAAGAGCTGCTCTTAATCGATCAAAAGGGAAGGAAAGATAATAAAAAAAAAAACTAAAATAAAAAAAAAAACTAACGGACAAGGAGAAAAATGGAATTCCAAAAGAGAAACTGGTTTTTCTATTTTGAAGAGGTATCGGTAGGATAGGAGAAGATTATCTCGCCTCTCAATAAAACCGTCACTCGAACACTATATGCAGTGTTAATTACTTATGCCGCGAGTCTCGGACGAATCTAACGGTTCAAAGATTTACTTTTGTACAAAAAGATGTGAACCGTTACGGTGGGCTACGTTCCAACTCAGACCTCGGGAAATATCTTAAACCAGACGAGACGCAATAAAATCAACTTTTTTATTTGTTTATTTATTTTGTTTTATTTTATTATCTTTCGTTAATTATGAACCAAGTTATTTAGATTATTACATTTTCCATAAAGAAAGAGAAAAAGTCCAAAAAAATTTAATGCAGTTATAGCATTTCTAATGTTTAATACATTTGTTTTTAATTTTTGCTTGAAATTTGAAATAACAAATTTTTTGTTGACCATTAATCTTTTTTTGTTGAAAATTCAACTACTCAGTGAAACTGCTTGGTTGAAAATCGATTGATTTGGTTTATTATTCATCATTTTGGTCGTAAAATTTTTTTTTCAAAATTTAATTCTTTTTTTAAAAATTATGTTAAATAATTTATATTTTTGGTTAACAATTCCATTGAAAATTAAAATATTTAGTTAAAAATCTATGTACTTTGTTAAAGTTAATTTTTTAAACTGAAAATTAGTTAGAATTAGAATTAGTTAGAATTGATTTGTATTAGTTAGAAAATTAGAAAATTAGTCGTCAAATAAAAAAAGGAATTTTAAAACAAAAATATTAATTTGTAAGACAAAAATTCAACTTTAATCCAAATAATTCAATTTTCTATTAAACTGTTGTAATTTTCCATTCAAAGAAACAATTTTTTTACAAAAATTTAAATTTTTAATTCCAAAATATGAATTTTTAAAAAAGAAGTTAATTTGCAGCATGAATGTTTTGCAGAAAAGTTAATTTTTTACCAAACAGTTTAATTTTCGTCTAAATTGTTAAACTTACAATCTAAAAAGAGAATATATTTATAAAACCCTTGAATTTTTTTTCAAGCACCCAAATTATTTAACTTTATACCAAATTATTTAATTTTTTTTATTCGAAAAAACTTTTTTTTAATTAAACAAATATTAATTTTTTATAAAAAAGTTGAATTTTAATTCCAAAAATAATATTTTTTTTGCAAAAATGTCCATTTTCTACCAAACAGTTTAATTTTTATATTAAATTCTTCAATTTTTCCATCTAAAAAAATTAATTTTCAATCCAAAGAGACAAATTTTTAATAAAGCATTCAATTTGTTATTTCAAAAATATGAATTTGTTTGCAAAAATTTTCATCTTCTACCAAACAGTGAAATTTTCTACTTGAATTTTTAACAAAAATGTGAATTTTGAACAGAAAATTAATAAACATTCAAATTTCTTAATTTTCTACTAAATTGTTTAAATTTTTAATCGCAGAAGATTTTTATTTTAGAGGTATGAATTTTTTGCAGGAAAGTTCATTTTCGACCAAACAGCTTAATTTTCTGCTAAATTTTTGAATTTTCAATCCAAAAAGACGAATTTTTTCTAAAACTGTTGAGTTTTTAATACGAAAATATGAATTTTCAACAGAAAAGTTAATTTGCACCCAAATTGTTTATTTTTTAACCAAATTTTTTAATCCAAAAAGACAAACAAAAATTTAATTTTTAATTAAATAGTAGAGTCTTCTACCAAATTGTATAAACTTTCAGTAAAAAATATTACTTTCTATCAAATAGTAGAATTTTCTACCGAATTCTGGAAGTTTTCAACAAAAAAGAATAATTTCCCACAAAACAGTTGAATTTTCCTCCTGAAAACATTAATTTAAAAAAAAGTAAATTTTCAAACAAATAGCTTAATTTTTAATAAAAAAATAACAAGTTTCTTGTTGACAATTAACCTTTTTTTGTTGAAAATTCAACTACTTTCTTAAAAATGGATTCATTTTGTTTATTATTGATCATTTTAGTTGTAGAACTTTTTTTCAAAATTTAATTATTTCGTTAAAAATTATGTTGAATTTTTTATATTTTTGTGTAACAATTGATTTTTTTGTTGTAGCTTACTATTTTCTTATTTAACTTAAGTTTTTAAACTGAAAATATAACTGTTCGATTTTTTACTGAAAATTTATCTCTAGTTGAAATTTAGCTTTAGTTGAAAATTGTTTTGTTTTAATTGAAAATTCAACTATTTGTTGAAAATCCGTCTTTTTTGGTAGATCATCATATTTTCGTGAAAATTATTTATTCATTAATTAAACGAAATAAAAATTATTTTGATTGAAAATTTATTTTATGAGCTAAACATGTAACTATTTTATTTTTTGTAGAACAGTTACCGTTTTAATTAAAAATTTATGTTTTTAGATCAAAATTAAATTTTTTTATTTGAAGATTCATTATTTTAGTTGAAAATTTACCTCAAGTATGTATTCCTAGTTTTTTTCGAAATTTTATTTTTTTATAGAAATTTAATCTTTTTTGTCATTATTAACAAATAATAAAATGTTGAAGCACTACAGGTAAATTTTATACTCAAAATGGAATAGTTAAATTTTACCTTCAAAAAATTAGTCGTTAAATAAAAAAACGATTTTTCAAACAAAAATTTTAATTTTTAACAGAAGAAAATAATATTTTAAGTAAAATGATGAAATCTTTAACGAAGAACAATGAATTCTCAATAAAATAGTTTAATTTTTAAACAAGTAGTTAAAGTTTCAATAAAGAAAGATTTTTCACTAAAAAAATAACGAAAATTTTATCAGATTGTTGGATTTTTAAGCCAAAAAGACGTAATGCATTTCTAAAATTTCTAATATTTTATACATTTGTTGTTTAATTTTTGCGTCAAATATTAAATAACAAGTTTTTCGTTGAAAATTATTCTATTTTTGTTAAAAATTTAACTACTCGGTTGGAAGTGAAACTACTTTGTTGAAAATCGATTCATTTTGTTTATTATTCATCATTTTAGTTGTAGAACTTTTTTAAAAAAATTTAATTATTTTGTTAAAACTTATGTTAAATAATTCATATTTTTGTTTAACAATTCCTTTAAAAATTCAAATGTTTAGTAGAAAATCAATATACTTTTTTTATTTTGCTTTAATTTGATTGAAAATTATTTCCCCATTGAATATTTAACTATTCTATTTTTAGTTGAAAATTGATCTGTTTTAGGTGAAAATTCTACTATTTGTTAAAAATCTGTCTTTTTTGGTAGAAGAGTATTCTCATCAGCTGAAACTTCATCTTTTTGGTTAAGAACTTATTTCTTTGTTTAAAAATCTTTATTTTTTCTTGAAAATTATTTATTATTTATTTATCACTTAAATAAAATAAAACTTATTTTTATTGAATATTTATTTTATGAACTAAAGATGTAACTATTTTATTTGTTGTAGAAAAGCTATCGCTTAAGTTGAAAATTTATGTGTTTGGTTCAAAATTAAATTTTTTTATTTGAAGATTAATCATTTTAGATGAAAATTCACCTTAAGTATGTATTCCATTTTTTTTTTGAAAATTTACCTATTTTTTAGAAATTTAATATTTTTCGTCATTATTAACACATAATACAATGTTGCAGCACCACAGGCTAATTTTAAACTCAAAATGGAATAGTTAAAATTTACCTACAAAAAATTAGTCGTAAAATAAAAAAAGGAATTTTAAAACAAAAATTATACTTTTTAATGTAAAAACGTTAATATTTTAACACAAAACTATTAATTTGCAAGACGAAAATTTAACATTAATCCAAATAATTCAATTTTCTATTAAACTGTTGTAATTTTCCAATCAAAGAAACAATTTTTTTACAAAAAGTTGAATTTTTAATTACAAAATAGGAATTTTTAAAAAAGAAGTTAATTTGCAGCATGAATTTTTTGCAAAAAAGTTAATTTTTTACCAAATAGTTTAATTTTCTTCTAAATTGTTAAACTTACAATCTAAAAAGAGAATATATTTATAAAACCCTTGAATTTTTATTCAAGCACCCAAATTATTTAACTTTATACCAAATTGTTTAATTTTTTTATTCGAAAAGACCATTTTTTAATTAAACCAATATTAATTTTCTATAAAAAAGTTGAATTTTAATTCCAAAAATAATATTTTTTTGCAAAAATGTTCATTTTCTACCAAACAGTTTAATTTTCTACTAAACTTTTTAAATTTCATATAAAAAGACAAAATTTTTGAAAAAAGTTAATTTGCAACGAAATTGTTTAATTTTTATATAAAATTCTTCAATTTTTAGATCTAAAAAAATTAATTTTCAATCCAAAGAGACAAATTTTTAATAAAGCATTCAATTATTTATTTCGAAAATATGAATTTGTTTGCAAAAATTTTCATTTTCTACCAAATAGTGGAATTTTCTACTTGAATTTTTAACAAAAATGTGAATTTTGAACAGAAAATAATTAAACATTCAAATTTCTTAATTTTCTACAAAATTGTTTAAATTTTCAGTATAAGAAGGTTTTTATTTTAGAGGTATGAATTTTTGCAGGGAAGTCCATTTTCGAGCAAACAGCTTTTCTGCTAAATTTTTGCATTTTTAATCCAAAGATACGAATTTTTTATAAAACCGTTGAATTTTTAACACGAAAATATGAATTTTCAACAGAAAAGTTAATTTGCACCCAAATTGTTTATTTTTTAACCAAATTTTTTTAATTTTTTAATCCAAAAAGACGAATTTTCTATTAAACAATTGAATTTTTATTTCAAAAAATGTTTCGAGCAATAATTTAATTTTTAATTAAATAGTAGAGTCTTCTACCAAATTGTATAAATTTTCAGTAAAAAATATTACTTTCTACCAAATAGTGGAATTTTCTACCGAATTCTGGAAGTTTTCAACAAAAAAGAATAATTTTCCACAAAACAGTTGAATTTTCCTCCTGAAAATATTAATTTAAAAAAAAAGGAAATTTTCAAACAAATAGCTTAATTTTTAATAAGAAAATAACAAGTTTCTTGTTGACAATTAACCTTTTTTTGTTGAAAATTCAACTACTTTGTTAAAAATGTATTCATTTTGTTTATTATTGATCATTTTAGTTGTAGAACTTTTTTTCAAAATTTAATTATTTTGTTAAAAATTATGTTGAATAATTTATATTTTAGTTTAAAAATCGATTTTTTTTGTAACTTATTGTTTCCTTACTTAACTTTTAAACAGAAAATATAACTGTTCGATTTTTTTTTTTAAATTTATCTCTAGTTGAAATTTGGCTTTAGTTGAAAATTGATTTGTTTTAATTGAAAATTCAACTATTTGTTGAAAATCCGTCTATTTTGGTAAATCTTAATATTTTCGTGGAAATTATTTATTTATTAATTAAATTAAATAAAAATTATTTTGATTGAAAATTTATTTTATGAACTAAAGATATAACTATTTTATTTTTTGTAGAACAGCTATGGTTTTAGTGAAAATTTATGTATTGGGTTCAAAATTAAATTTGTTTATTTAAAGATTCATCATTTTAGTTGAAAATTCATCTTAAGTATGTATTTAATGTTTTTTTTCGAAAATTTGCCTTTTTTAATAGAAATTTCATATTTTTTGTCATTATTAACAAATAATAAAATGTTGAAACACCACACGTCAAATTTAAACTCAAAATAGAATACTTAAATTTTAGCTTCAAAAAATTAATCGTCAAATAAAAAAAGGAAATTTTCAAATAAAAATTTAAATTTTTAAGAGAAGAAAATAATATTTTAAGTAAAATGATGAAATCTTTAACAAAGCACAATAAATTTTGAACAAAGTAGTTTAATTTTTAAACAAGTAGTTAAACTTTCAATGAAGAAAGAGTGTTCACTAAAAAAAGAAGAAAAATTTTATCAGATTGTTGGATTTTTAAGCCCAAAAGACGAATTTTCTACAAAAATTTTATTTTCTACCCAAATAGTTTATTTTAAACCGAACAGTTTAATTTTCGACCGACTTGTTGAAGTTTTTGGTTGAAAATTTGACTACTTAGTTGGAAGTGAAACTACTTTATTAAAAATGGATTGATTTAGTTTATCATCATTTTACTTTTAGAACTTTTTTAAAAATTTAATTATCTTGTTGAAACTTAGATTAAATAATTTATATTTTTGTTTACCAATTTCTTTTAAAAGTCAAATATTTAGTTAATAATTAATTTACTTTGTTAAACATTTATATAATTTGGTACAATATTTATCTTGTTTGTTGAAAATCGACTTTTCTTTAAACTTTTTTTTTCTTTATGTAACTTAATTTTTTAGACTGAAAATATAACTGTTCGATTTTCTGTCAAAAATTTATCTCTAGTTTAAATTTGGCATTAGTTAAAAATTGATCTGTTTTAGGTGAAAATTCAACGATTTGTTGAAAATCCGTCTTTTCGGTAGATCTTTACATTTTCTTGAAAATTATTTATTAATTATTTATTACTTAAATAAACTAAAAATTGTTTTTTATTGAAAATTTATTTTATGAACTAAAGATGTAACTATTTAATTTGTTGTAGAAAAGCTATTGTTTTAGTTGAAAATTTATGTATTTAGTTCAAAATTAAATTTTTTTATTTGAAGATTCATAATTTTTAAAATTTACCTTTTTTTGTAGAAGATTAATCTTTTTTGTCACTATAAAAACATAATAAAATGTTGTAGCTCAAAAATTTCAATTTTTAACAGAAGAAAAGAATGTTTCATGTAAAATGATGAACTCTTTAACGAAGAACAATAAATTTATAATAAAATAGTTTAATTTTTAAACAAGTAGTTAATCTTTCAATGAAGAAAGAGTTTTCACTAAAAAAGTAACAAAATTGTCTTGAAAATTATTTATTTTTTATTTAGTACTTAAATAAACTAAAAACTATTTTTATTGGACATTTATTTTATGAACTAAAGATGTAACTATTTTATTTGTTGTAAAAAAGCTATAGTTTTAGTTGAAAATTTATGTATTTGGTTAAAAATTATTTTTTTTTGTTTTTTAAGATTCATCAAGTAGTTAAACTTTCAATGAAGAAAGAGTTTTCACTAAAAAAGTAAAAAAAATTTCTTGAAAATTATTTATTTTTTATTTAGTACTTAAATAAACTAAAAACTATTTTTATTGGACATTTATTCTATGAACTAAAGATGTAACTATTTAATTGTTGTAGAAAAGCTATCGTTTTAGTTGAAAATTTATGTATTTAGTTAAAAATTAATTTTTTTTTAAGATTCATCAAGTAGTTAAACTTTCAATGAAGAAAGAGTTTTCCCTAAAAAAGTAACAAAATTTTCTTGAAAATGATTTATTTATTATTTAGTACTTAAATAAACTAAAAACTATTTTTATTGGACATTTATTTTATGAACTAAAGATGTAACTATTTTATTTGTTGTAGAAAAGCTATCGTTTTAGTTGAAAATTTATGTATTTGGTTAAAAATTAATTTTTTTTTTAAGATTCATCAAGTAGTTAAACTTTCAATGAAGAAAGAGTTTTCACTAAAAAAGTAAAAAAATTTTCTTGAAAATTATTTATTTTTTATTTAGTACTTAAATAAACTAAAAACTATTTTTATTGGACATTTATTTTATGAGCTAAAGATGTAACTATTTTATTTGTTGTAGAAAAGCTGTCGTTTTAGTTGAAAATTTATGTATTTAATTAAAAATTAATTTTTTTTAAGATTCATCAAGTAGTTAAACTTTCAATGAAGAAAGAGTTTTCACTAAAATAAAAAAAATTATCAGGTTGTAGGATTTTCCAGGCAAAAAGACGTAATGCATTTTTCTAAAATTTCTAATAATTGATACATTTGTTTTTTAATTTTTGCTTGAAATTTCAAATAACAAGTTTCTCGTTCATTAATCTTTTTTTTGTTGAAAATTCAACTACTCAGTTGGAAGTAAAACTATATTGTTAAAAATGGATTTATTTGGTTTATTATTCATCAATTTAGTTGTAGCACTTTTTTCAAAATTTAGTTATTTGGTTGATAATTTTGTTGAATAATTTATATTTTTGTTTAACAATTTCTTGAAAAATCCAAATATTTGATTAAAAATCTATGTACTTTGTCAAAGTTAATTTTTTAAACTGAAAATATAACTATTCGATTTTTTGTCGAAAATTTATCTCTAGTTGAAATTTTGCTTTAATTTGATTGAAAATTATTTCCCTACTTTATATTTAATTATTTTACTTTTAGTTGAAAATTGATTTGTTTTAAGTGAAAATTCAACTTTTTGTTAAAATTCCGTCTTTTTGGTTAAGAACTATCTTTGTTAAAAAATCTTTATATTTT
>JAAAKG020085874.1:0-16576 GCA_010014905.2 Druon quercuslanigerum | reverse complement strand
GCAAATTTTCAGATAAGCACCCGATCCCGGCGAAATCCTGCGGTTGTCCTTATGACAAATAGTTTAATTATATATATATATAATAAGAAAGTTGAATTTTCTTTAGTTCATGTTTTCAAATATTTCTTCTGAACTAAATGCTTTCTTTATTATTGCAGAGTTCAGTTCACAATTCGACTGTTTGCCTAATGGTGACCCTATCCCTTTTACTTCTCACAGAAAAACTTTTTCTGCTCCGGGAAGGTCTAATCTTGCCACTGCTTATCCCACGGGGTCTCCGGTGAGGTCTTCTCTTCCTGCCGAATCTTCTCTTCGGACGAGGTCTAAGTCTCCTCCTGCCAGGCATCCTTCTCTTCCCCTTTGTTTTCTAACCGGACTTACAATTGGACAACTTCGATCTGTTCGGCTTATTCCGAACAGAAATCCAAACCGGCGATTCGAATTGAGAGGATACGCTTTTCCCCGTAATGCACCCGTTCAAGCGAGAGGAAGTGTTCAAGGTCTTGGTCCTATATCCACCGAAGAACAAACTGTGTTATCGACTTGCAATGGTGAAATCTTTGCAATAGCAGATGAAAATAATAAAATTCTTCGAGGGATATTTAATCTCGATCGAAAAAGGGTTAAAGTAATCATGAACAGCGGGGAAGTTAAAAAGATGAACAAAGATGAAATCGGGGAATCGCCACTAGGCCACCATCGTCCAATTGTAAGGAATTTTCAAATAATATTAACAGAAGCCTTTCCTCAATAAGTTAAAGCCAATTGTTCTTGGAATATATCAATTCCAAAATTAAATGTATTTATTTATTTAATCCACAAAGATGACTTCTACCCAGATACTTGTATTATTAAAAAAAGTACATTTTAATAAAATAGTTTTTGTAAATTATTGGTAAAATTTAAGCGGATTTTTTAATTTTTTGTTATACTAGGGAACAAGATTTCGTTGATTATCAGTTAGCGGAATATTTTAGTATATTTAATGAGTAGGACATGAATCTAAAGGCAAACATGTTCTATCTTATAGCGTTTTCCAGAAAAACAGATTTACAAAGTTTTGTGCGTTATTGAGCATTAATTCGTGAATATTTCTACAAATATCGATGCTATGAAAAAATAAGTATTTCCTTTGAATCAGCACATTAAAATAAACATTGGAAAGCTATTAAAATTATACAAATGTGAATTTGATAACATTTTGGAAAATTGTGTACACAAAACTGTGTGCAAATGCATAATAATTCCGTACAAAGGCATTAAAATGAAGGTATTTTATAGTACTGGAAACTATCCAGGACTTATCCAGGAAATTTTTGAAGAGTAAGCAAAGAATCGACATTTCAGAATTTTGTGATCGTTAATTTTCTTTTGTGAAAGATCCTTTATCCTCAGAGAACACATTCTCATCACGTGTTTTATGATTCAACCTAGATTTGCTCGAAAATATTAACTTTTTAACGTTACGTTTAAGACTTTTATATCAATTTTATATTACGTTTAGTGAGGTACCTCGGCCTTTTTTAAATCTTTTTCTGTGATTTAAACTTGTTTTTCAAGACTAAAAGAAAATCTGCTCGTTCTGTCTTGAAATTATTCATAAAAAATTTGAAGACCCGTTTTGGGGGAACAAATTTTTCTATTAATCTTTTTTAGACCTTGTTTCGGTTTCCAACAAATTTATTTCTTTGTTTTTAAAGTTATGTTTTACTACTACATCAAAAATAGACGTCATATCAAAAAATTATTCTTGACAAAATTTCAGATCTTTTTTGGAAGAGAAATTTTTGTTAATCTATTCATTTTATTGTTTATACCATTTGCTTGAAAAATTAATCATTTATTTTTTAATACGAATTTTCACGAATAAAAGAAAAATCAATAAATCCTATCAAACAATTCATAACAAATTTTTAGTTATGTTTTGGGCGGTTGAAATATGGCGGAATGCCTGCTGTTCACATTTGGTGACACGTCGAACAAATTCGCTAATATTCTATTTTTCCGACTCAAGCTCGAAATGAGTTGTGGCATGCAAGGTGTGGAGGTATTGATCTCGCGGGTACTTCGTTGCTGAAATTGAGTTTTTGGAGTAGTTCTTCGTACTAGTTGACACATAAATATTAGCAGCTTACGTATACTCAACTGACAGCACACTGCCGTATGGTGTGACGGCTTACGCTCAAGGGTTTTCTGGATTAGATTGAAAATGATTTTTTGATTCTGAAAGAAGAGGCTCAAGCCCTAAAGATCCGAAAGGAGGAGCTTGGGACGAGGAATGCCGTGTTAGAAGATGATGTCAATATACTTTCGAAGGAAGTTCTTCAGCTTCGGAGAGGTCAACCGTTTATGAAGAAATCCAGGCTCTAGACCAGCCCTTATCAGGCTAGATTCACCATCGCATAGGTCTTGCGTTTTTTAAAGGAATAAAGACATTTCGAGGATGATTTTTTCAGTAGCAAGCGACAGATCGAAGACGGAGAGACAGTTGAGAAATCGTCTCTGGGAAATTAAGAGGAAACTATCGGAACAAGGGTGCGATGTCTCAATTAGGAGAAGGGACTTAGTTTGCATTGAAAAAACACTGTCCATTGACATCCTTTACACAATGGGCACAGGCTCTCATCCTAGTTTGACGAAGACATTTCTCGTCGCGATGAATAACGTCAAGACACAGAGCGCAAGACCGCCGAAACAAGTTAAGCCTGTTTCTGATTCAAGATGTTCGCACAAGAAAAGTCATTGCAGCGCGATGGAGAAATCTCATTTACATGCCGTCCGTGCACGAGCGCATGAAGCCAACCAATTGCATACAACCTGTCAACCTGCATCCGCCTGATCACTGACACACACAAGTACGTCGTTATCTACAACAGCTCGCGACTTCCATGATCACCTGCCGGCGCGGAACGCAGCAAAACGTCAGGCTGTACGCGATTGGTTGGCTTTATATGCACGTGCACGGACGTTTCGTCCGTGAGATGTCTCCAGCGGACGGCAATGGATTTTTTTGTGCGACCACTTGTAGCATCCTCAACTGGAGAAGGCCAACAGATCAGGATTGGTTATATTACAGACTTTCTCTGCGGAAGTGAGAATCCCCATGGCACACTCTCGTCTGATGAAGCGAAGACATCGACACCTCGAAGAGAATCTGGAAACTCTCGCGAGAAGAGCAAATGGCGTTCTTACAGGCGCGGGCCAGGATATTCGGATTGTCTTCTGGAAGTCTTGTGGGTTCACTCAACTAGGATACATTTCAATGCCTAGTTAAGACAGCAATATTCTTTGATTATGTGACTTGTGACCTCTAGCGGCTCCTGCAACCCCGTCTCCTAGCTGCCTCATCAAGAATTCTTATCGGCAAGTGGAACAAAAGAAAGTATATTTGGTAGAGCAAGTGGTGGTTTGGTGATGTTTGTAAACCGAAATCGGTACGCTTGCGAAGCTCTTGGTATATACTATAAGTGGATCTTCATAAGGTGCACCTTTGCTTCATCACGAATTATACCCAGTGGATTATTCCTTTGTTATTCTTTGATCGTTGCATAATAATAGCTAAATGTGTTGGATGGCGTGGAGAAAGAAATACAAATAAGCAACTTTTATAAGAAAATCAAAGGCAGCAGAGCTAGTGGTGGTAGTAATAAGGGAGGTAGGTAAAGGTAAAAAGGTGAAAGAGTTTGTGTACCTAATTGGAATTCCTGTTTCGGAGGAATGAAGGATTTTAAGGATTGGATGGATTGACAATGAGTCAATTTTCGACAGTTTGGACTCAGTACTTGCACGGAGAGAGAAATGATATTCTTAAATTCCTCAAGCCTGGGTTGGAATTTTAACGCCCCTATTTGTGATCTAAAGCTTGACCTTGCTTGGTCCGTAAAAACACATCCTCTCCTTAATAGGACGATTTCCAAAATAGAAATAAAGGCTGCCATAAGCAAATATAAACCGGGGAAGGCTCCAAGTGAAAATTGCTTTTCTGCGGGATTTTATAGAGCGCTTCCGGATTTAGGATTCATTCAGTGATTGTCTGAATTATACCTTTGCTTTTAGCTCTATTGTACAGATTCATCTTTTCAGTCAAGGTTGTAAAGTCTTTGTCTATTTTGTTTACTTAAAGAGAACGTTCCCCTCAGTCTTTTCGCGCTTTAGAGCAATTAGCTCGATTTTCTTTATCTTACAATCGGGGATTTGCAACGTTTTTTTCTGACTCGAGGCATTAGGGGAACTTCAATTAACCACCTTATCGAGATTAAAATTAAAAAAACGTGAATTAGATTAAAATCCAAATTAAAAATCTTATTTAACGTCTAATCATAAACTTGATGCAAACTCCTGTAAAAACAAGAATCCAACGACCAAATTAGGACCACAACGAAGAAACAAAAAATGCCACAACTGTAATCTGAAAACAATTTTGTTAAAAACAGAAATTTTAGACAAAAATAAAAAAGGGGAAAGAAAAATGTGAAGGCCATCAACCACATCCCCTTCCTTCTCTTTTCTTTTTTTCGTCTTTTTTATTTTTATTGTAATCAAATCACATTAAAAGAACATCGAAAATAAAAAATAAAACTATATAACCAACGTTTCGGTACTCATACAGTACCCTTATCAAGATAAGACAAATATGAACAATAGCCTTAAAGAATAGGTGTTCTATCTTTGATATCAGAAAATCGAATAGGGGTCAGTAGGTTTTTTGAATATTCTCTTAAAATTAATTTTTAATATTATATCTTTTGGTATTTCCTAGGAACCTAAAGATTTTTTTTTATTTCCTCAGAACATTAAAAAATTCCTAAAATATCAGAAGACAAAGCAATACAACTGAAACATTACATTCTTGTAATCATTTGGCAACATAAAATATTTCTACTGCTTTTTCTAGGCAATCAATACATTCCAAGAAATGTGAATTATTCGGACCATTGCGAAATAATTAAAATATTTATTTTTCGACTCATGTACTTAAAAAAAATTCAACAAATAAAAATGATGTATACAAATGCAAACTATTAAAAAAACTACGTATTTGTCAAATGCTGATTAATGATGACTTATCAAAAAATAAACGAAGAGGAATTAGACCAAAATAATTCAACTTGTTAATATTTATCACGATTTGAAAAAATATTTTACGCTGATCTTCCAGTAAAGTTTGTTTTCCAAAAGGTGAATCAAAAATGGCAGATTGTGACTCACAAAAATATCGATGTCTTGAGAAAAGTACTAAACTTTTTTAGCCTACAGGTTGTCCAAAAAGTCTGCAACATCTAAATACCTTTTCAGAAAAATATTATTTAAATGGGTCAGGGTCATCCGTGGGGTAAATGTCAAAGAAAGTTTCAATGGTGACCTTTGACTTCACCTTGAACTTGACCTTCAATATCATTTGAAGGTCAAGTTTATGTTTTTAAATGGAAACCCCTATTTTTGACATCGAAAATCATAATAGCGAGAAATTTTACGTTTAAGGATTTACTCTGGTCATAGGTCAGATATGACTTTGCAGGTCTATTGAATGTCCTTCAAATTTACGCAAGGCCAAGCTTGGACTAATAGGACGGCTCTGTATTTCCTCAGTTCAAGGTCATTCTTGGAGTAACTTTCAATACACCATCAACTTGACCTTAAACTTGTCCCTAAAGGTCATTTCAAGGTCAAATTTAAGGTCATAAAAAGAATTTTCATTCTGCTCACAGATTTGGGATGATTGATTGTGTAGATTATAGAAGCTTTGATAAAATTTTTATCGGAACAAATTAATTCTTACATTTAAGTAGAATTTTTTATTGTCTAATTTTCGTAAATTAGAAAAGTGGACTGTAGTAAAGTGTAAATATTTGACGAGAATAAGGTTGCCGACTCTTATCTCTAAGATAACGTATATAAACCACAGTCTAAAATCCCATAAGGAACTAGAATATTCGTTCGTTAAATTGTTATTCGAGTTTTCATTATTGCATTAACTAGCTTTTTTTCTTATTAGAGAATATGAGGATTGTTTCTACTGTTGTATTGTGTGTGGGGGTTATTCTAAATTTTATTGGTAAATATAATAATATAACATATCAAAAATTTAATACAGATTTTTCAAGTTGTACGTAATTTAAAATTTGTTCGATTGAATCTACACATGCTATCCCAATAAGTATTATCTTTTGAACTTTACGTGATTACTTCTGAAATACGTATGGATTCAATTTCGAATTTATACCGGGCTAATCACGAAAATTTAAATTAGAAAATAACAAATTGTGAAAAGCGCCCCTATTGGTGCGGAATTCGTACCATATGTGCACGTACACATATGGCACACTCCTGTGACCTTATATACAAAGTACGTAAAACGATAAGGTGGTATACTGGTTAAATAAGATCTTGCTTTTTTCATGCAGAGGCTCATGTTAGAGCAAAAGTTAGTTTCCGCTAAAAACAAAATAAGTACATTTTTACTGACCAAAATTAATTTTCAACTGGAAAAAACAAATTATCATGTGAAAATGAATTTCAATTGAAATGATGAATTCTTAACGAAAAATATGATTCCAGTAAGAAAAATAATTGGAATGACAATTACAAAAATGATAATTAAAATTTAAATTACCCTGTGTTCAAGGATTCTCTGAAAGATTGAGAAGATCGTTAAAAAAATTCAACATAAATGTTTATTTTAATGATTAAAACACTCTGGAATTGTATATCTCATTAAAAGTAATTGTTATAAAATATTGGATATTGTTAAAACATGTAACAGATTGAAAAATAGAGTTTCGTAATATAAAGCGATTGTATAGTTGGAGATTTTAATACAGGTCTTTCCCAACTCGAAAAATATTCTAAATATTTGTTTTGCTTTATCAATTAAGATGTAGTTTCTTACAATAAGCCTCTTCAATTATTGAAAGGCTTTTTTACGATACGAATAAGTTTTTTTAAAATTAAATTAATGACACACATCACTATTATTTTAAAAAACTGACTCAGCTATTGACATGATGTTTGACTCGGAAACTGAATATTCTCGTTTTTTATAAAAAATGAGCCCAGGCATTCTTTTTTTTTTCTTTTTTATAAACAATTGTTTGTCATAAAATAAAATAAAAAATGTTTATTCATATATTATTTATTTAGAAGGAAGTAAGGAACTTTGAAAAAATTAATTTTCAACATAAAGTTCAATTTTCAAACAAAGGAATGAATTTTCAACTTTTTTGCATATGTCAGCTGCATCTTTGACTAACAAACAAAAAATTCACAGAGAGATAAACCAGTAATCAATGTAGCTAAATTTTTTAAAAACACAATTAAATTTGCAACAAAACAGAAGTTTTAAGAAGATAAGATTGATTTTTAAGACATTTTTTTTTAAACGGAAAACAAGGGTACCGGGTAACGAGAAATCTGTGGAAGCGAATGCCAAAGGAAAACATTTTATAATAAGTTAATTAGATTTATTTTTGTAACATTTTTCCCAGGTTTGAAATTTCTTCAGTTTCGGTGATTGAAGAAAGTATTTTCGCAAAAAGATTTTGCTTATTTTAAGGCTAAGTGCAATTCTCTTGCCCAAGTTGCCTTTCCTTAAGTTCATGTTTTACAATTTTTTTCTAAATAAAATACTTTGTTTATTATTGCAGAGATAAGTTCAGAATTCGACTGTTTGCCTAATGGTCAACCCATTCCTGGAGTTCCTGGCACCGGAATTTTCAATTCTTCGGAATGGTCTACTCTTGCCAGACGTCCATGTCCATCTGCAGGCTCCTCGGTGAAGCCTTCTTCTCCCGCTGAGGCTCCTCTTCGTGTGAGGTCAAAGACACCTCCTGCCAAGCGTTCTTTACCCAGCCTTGGTGTCCTAACCGGACTTAAAATTGAGCAGCTTCGATTTGTTCGGCTTATTCCGAACAGAAATCCAAAACGGCGATTCGAATTGCGAAGATACACTTTTCCTCGTGAAACACCAGTTCAAGTAAGAGGGAAAAAGAATTTTCTTGGTCCCATATCAAGCGAAGAACAAACTGTATTATCCACGAACTCTGGTGAAATCTTTGCAATAGCAGATGAAAATATTAAAATTCTTCGAGGATTATTTAATTTAAATCAAAAACGGGTTAAAGCAAACATGAACAGCGGCGAAGTTAAACAAATGAGCAAAGAAGAAATCAGGGATTCACCATTAAGCCATGAACGTCCAATTGCAAGGAATTTTCAAATAATAAGAACATACAACTTGTGTCAAGAACATTAAACAAATTGTTTATTAAATAAAACAATGGCAAAAGAAAATTTATTTCTTTATTTGATGCAAAAATATCACCTTGTAACCAAATATTTGAATAATTTAAAAAATAAATAAATTTTCACAAATTATTTTAATTTTTTGTACTTTGCATTTTAAACAGAATAGTTTGTAACTAAGATGCTATGGCTTTCAGGAACCCCTGCACGCTTTAGCAGAGGCTTTAGCTTTACCACAATATCACAAATAAATTGAAACCGTTCAAAAAATAAGAATCTCTGAATAAAACTATTTCGGATTGAAATCTAAAAAACAGAATATTTCAAAACGTTAAAAATTAAAATTTTTGTTGATTAGAATTTTGAAAATCATATCTATGAAAATTTAAAGGTGACTAAAGCGTTCATAATTTATTTTAAAAAATTTGCGACTATTAAATAAGAATAAATTTTAATTCGATGAGATTTAGGTCTTTACATTTTACATTGTGAACTTGAAAGTTTAGTTATAAAAAATTTGTAATCATTATTACATTAAAAATCCGATATTGTTAGTATCATGATGAGTATCGACATGTTTGGACTTCATCTGCATCAAATCGCTGCAATAAGTGGAGGGCCTTCTAGTGTTGGATTTAAGATCACCTCCGACGGCCATTACGACGTTGACAGTGAAAGAATTTGTAACGTTACCGAGGCCAAACAAATTCTCATAGATGAGAATTTTAAACACTTCCAGCACTGTCAGCCCAACATAGATTGTCTTATTAAACAAAACATTCGTCTTTCCTAATTCTATAGCTGCGAGATTTTCATTCAATATTGCGCAATTGTAAAAGTTTAGTTTAGCTATGAGGGCTTCTGCTCCATATCTGCCCTCCCACGTTGTCCCAAGGTTTACGTTGACATACAGGCGTACGTTCTCCATTGTCTTGCCAAAACTACATTGTTCATCAACTTGAATGTATTTTGTTCAAACATGTATTTCATCATGTATTTCAGGTTGATAGTATAAAACTAGTTTTAGAATATAACCAATAAGTGAATTATTCGTAACGTTGAAATTAAAATTTAAAATATTTTTTACTTACTTAAAACCACCGTAAGGCAGAGGTTGCACCATTGCCCATCCATACAAATTGTTGGCGTCAAAATATAAATTGTATATGATCTCTCCATTTTCATTGAAAACTGCCATGTATTTGTTATTGGCAATAGCATATCGGTTGGATCATTGGCTAACTCAACCCTTTTTGCCTTGCTCAATCATTAGCAGCATACCAACGTCAGTGAGGAGTTCAAGTAGTACGCTTGTATATTTTATCATGGCATCCCGTGTCAAGCCAGGAGTTGTGTAATAGTGTGCTAGATCGAGTCCATGGATCTGCAGACACTGTTTACGAAAGCTTTTAATGACAGCAGCCAAAATAAGAACATTGGTCTTCAAATGCAATTTTACATATTCACCGAGAGTCTTAAGATTAAATATACACCATACGTGCTGCGCCTCAGCATTGGAGGAAGCTGATTTTCTTCCAATCTTTCCATTGAGTCAAGATATTCACAGGGAAGAATACTTTTCCTTGTGAGAGGCACAATTTTTTGTTTTTCAAAGCCCAAAAACATGGAATTGACAATTTTACATTCGATAAGATATGATGCTAACTTTTCTAATGACGATGTCATGCAACAGAATGAGTCTATGAACCTGAATTGTATCTGAGTATCCTGAGCCTACTTTGGGAATGAGATGTATTTTTCTTTATTCAGAGCGAAAACTTTAACTTTATCTTCAAATTGTGTGGCAACAACTGGAATGCTGGAATAAGCATCATATCCACTCAAATTGTGAAAGACGATAGATATGGTGTATGATTTCTGAAAGGCTTAATTAAAATTTGTGTGCGCCACATTACGATATTTACCATTGAGGTGACAGTGGTTACGCACTTTATTCATTGGTGGATGGAGGACTTTTTCACAGATGTGACATGTTGTAGCTTCAATAAAGGCTTCATGTTGTTCTTGAGTCAGTTTCTTCATTGGAACTGGAGGTACAAGTATCTTGTTACATTCCTTTGCAATTTTATGTAACTCCAGAGTGAACCATTTCACTGGTTCTACATCATCGGGACAGGACTCGTAAAAAGATAGTGAATCATCGTAACTGCAATTGAAGTATAAGCCGATGTTACAAAACACATGTCTTTGAAAGAGTTCTGAATTGGATATTCCTTTCTCAACTTCATTGACGACTGGTTCTAGCAACGACTTACAAACTGCGTAGATCATGAAAGAAACTCTCTCTCGATTCTTAAAATTTTTGAATGCAATAAAATTCTTGGTGTGTCTTGGTAGAACGACTTTACAGTTATTCAATGTGACACAGTCTACTGGGTGTGCAATAATTTGTTCCATACGAGAAAGATTCTTGATCCATACAGTTCTCATGGTCTTCATTCTTGTGAGATGTTAGATGGAGTGGAAGACCAACAAATTCCTTATTCTTTCCGAAAAAATCTAAGTCGTCTTTATAATACTGATAGCTTGATACAAGATGAGGATTATACTGTTACTTATTGACTGGGTGTATTCCCGATAATATGGTTCATTTGAAGCATGGATTGTCCTCATTATTCACGTTTATACAAGCTTAATTAACCCCGATCCACTTGGGAAGTTTGATATATGAGCTACCTTTCATGAGTTTCAATTAGTTCATGTTTGATTTTAATTTCGCGATCGAATGCAATGTCCATCCCGTACTGAAGTAAATATCTTTGTTCTTCGTTTTGAAATTTTTCTCTTCAGATCCCTCCTTTTTAATCTTCGTGTAGTACGCAATGAGCACTGCGTTGACTTTTAGAGCTCTGAAATCATCAACAGTTTTTCTGACTTCTGCTACAAATAAAACTGCAGCGTTATCTAGGAAAGCAAGGACGTGTTTGTAAACAAGATTTGCAACGAAACATGTCCGAATTCTGCTTCTGAAAGCTTTTCTGACATTAATCTACTTTACTCTATCACTGATGACGTCACGCTTCGATTGCTTGTTCTGAACTCCACTTCCTTTTCTAGCTAGTAGATCAAAACGTGCTTTGAGACACGCTAGATGTTCTATGACGTTGAGGCATTTTCGTTTTTCATTTAATTTAATGTCGTCTCAATAGCGGTAACTAGTTTTGCGCACTTGTCAAGAATCATTTTTCAATGTGTCTGTAAGTCACAAATAAAGTTTTTTAATGTATATATGATTCACTATACCTATCTATAAATCACTTAATCTAAAATTCACTAGCTTACTAGGTCTATAACTTACTAAAATTAAAAGTTACCATTAAAGTTTTTTTACTTTACTACTCTTCTTTCTTTATCGCTTACTTACATTGATAATTATTGCTTCACTGTCGTGAATGAACTGTTTGCACACCGCAGGAACCCTACTTATATAGACAGAAACGTCACGCTATCCACTTCAGTAGAAATTTCTAGATACGAAATTTTTAAAGAAATAGTCTGCATGCTTCAAAGTTTCTAAAAAATTCGATGAAAATTTCTAGCAGAATCTTTAGATTAGATTCTATCCAAATCGTTACAGATTAGAACTAATATAAATGTTTCTATAGAAGGCTCGATCAAGAGAATCTCAAAGGCAATAGTCTCAAATGCTTCGAACCTTCAGGAAACTTTTATAGATCTTTCTAGCTGAATAATTACAGATCGCATCCCTGATCGATGTTTTAGAAATTTTGTCTAATTAATCTCAAAGGCAATAGGCCGCATGAGCGGAAACTTCTAAAATGTAGGTAGAGTAAGGATACTGGCCTATAAAAGCACCGTCAGATATCGATGGCTTCAGTCTTCCACCGAACATACAGTGCCAAGTTAATCTTGTAGTAAAAGTGAAAGTTCTAGTGAAAAGAAGAAAAAATGCCTTTGGAGAAGACAGATCTCAAAATGATCAGTGCAGTTGGCCGTATGGATGGGGCCTTGCATACAAAGCCGCTCCTTACTCCAAAAAGAAAAGTACGCCATTTTTAACATTCGCGAAGTTCACACGGAACATGGCACAAGAATTGTGGCTGAGCTAGAAAGCCAATGTGCAGTTTTCTTATTAAGCAGATTTATGAAGATATTCGAGGATACAAAATATAAGGATGCATTTAAAAAAGTGGAAGAAGCGACCATCATAAAAAAATCTACTTGTACTACATTGGTGGACCTTACAATAATTTTGAATTAAAATATTTAGAATAAGTAATACTTTATTTGTAAATTTTCAGTATTCTAAGAAGTTTTAATATAATAAACATCCAATGAAGGAGAATACATCTTGTGTAATCAATTTATAATGTAAGATCACTTTTGAATATCTATGATTTTCATTAGATCTAATTTATGAATACGGGATAGTTGAAATTCAAATTTCACGCATGCAGAGATGAGAACTACTACGATCATTAGTAATTGATCAGATTTAATTTTTAAATAGCCAGTATTATTATTAATTCTTTTTTCTATATTAAAATTATTATTTTTAAAAAATGAATAGAGCTTCTTAATACTAGAATAAAAATACGAATATTATACTTTAAGTTTTTTTAAATTTCTTTCCATTATAACTGCATTTTCATACAATATCAAAAAAAGAATTCTGTTTGAACAAACAATTCAGTTGAACAAAAAAATGCTATTGAAAAAACAAAATATCTCTTTAAATTAAACAAGCATAAAAAGCAGAAGAGAGTACGCTGATTAAAATAATTTTTGTTTATAAAGTCGAAACTTTGAATGAAACTTTTTTTTATATCAAAATACAGAACACTGTTTATTAACCGCAACAAAGCACTACCAAAAATTACTAAAAATGTTGATTTATTCATTATTGGAGCACATAGAGTTTAAAAAACGCAAAAGTATAAAAACGTTTCTTCAATATTTTTAAATCCACGCGTTGAATGAAAGATTTTTTAAATTAAAATAAGGTATGCTGATTATGTTTAAAATCCAAAGAATCCAAGAAAGAAGTAATAATTTTTGTTTTGAAATTAAATTACCATTATTATAATTATTTTTAAATTAAATTGTAACTGTATATTATAAATTATTTATCGCAATCTTATTAATTTTTAGGAGTATTCAGAGATTAAAACTAAAACACAAAAATATAAAACTTTTTTTTATATTGTGAAGTCCAAGCATTAAATAAAATGCTCCAAAAATAATTAAATACGCATTTTTCATGGAATCAGATATTTTTTTTACAATAAATTAAATGTTTTCACAATTGTAACAAATCACTACCCACAATTTAAAATAAGGTCGATTTATTAATTATTGGAGCATTTAAATTTTAAAAGGGCAATAGTATAAAAATATTTTTTCAATATTTTTAAGTCGACGCGTTCAATAAAAGACTTCTTTAAACAAAATGCAGTATGCCGATTATGTTTAAATTATTTTAATTCTAAATTATGACTGCGAATGATAAATTAATTATCACAATCTCAATTAATTTTAAGGAGTATTTAGAGATTTAAATTAAAATACGAAAATATTAAACATATTATTTTATATCCCGCAGTGAAAGCCTCAAAGGAAACTTTTTTTTTTATAAAAATACATAATTATGCATATAAACTGTTAAAAACTCTAAATTCTCCAATAATAATTAAAAAAGTATTCTTTATCAAATCAAGAAATTTTATTTTAACCACAATTTAAACGTTTTCACAATTGAAACAAATCATTACCAACAATTCACAAAAAGGTTGATTTGTTCATGGTTGGAGCATCTAGAGTTTTACAAACGCAAAGGTATAAAAACATTTCTTTAATATTTCTAAATCGACGCCTGAAATAAAAGTTTTTTTGGAAATAAAAATGCAGTATGCTGCTTATGTTTCAATTTCAGACTGTAAGTAGTAAATAATTTATCACAATCTTATTCAGTCTTTAAAGTAATTGGAGATATAAATGGAAAACGCAAAAGTGTAAAACAATTTTTTTAAATTCAAAAATCAAAGCCTAAAATTAAAGATTTTTTTTTGGATTACCACGTCCGAGTGATAGTTTCTGGACCTTAAACAGTTTGATAATTTTGTGAAAATTCAGAATATCAACTTTTTTCTTTTCGAGATTTTTTGTATCTTCTCTTTCAACCATTTTTTTCTTCGTTTCCTTTTTTACTTTCAAAGTTTTTCCAGCAAAATCTATAGCAAAATCATTATCAAAATCACTACCAAAAATGTCAGACAGATCAAGAACCTCCTTTAAAAGTCTGTATGACTCCAAATTGTTCATATAAATCAATGGAATGTCTGATGAATTACACCATTGTGGTTCTTTAACTTTTGGAGACGTCGCAACCTTAAAGAAATTTTGATACCTGTTAATCCGGTCTCACAAGTGATAATGGATGCTGGCATCATGACTGTCGAAGTCATCGTCTTCGTTAACGGCACCGGTGAGGTTGTTTTGATTATTTTCAGTGTACAGGGGAATCCCCGATCCCACAAACGCCACCTAGATAAAAAGTCACCTTGTCGGTTGATCAATGGATCCGTGTCAGTTGCCTACCTTACCGTCTGAGTTACCCACTGTCGATAAATTACCGGTAACTGTTTTACCAGATGATGATCTCCAGAACCGGATTAGCTATACTCCTAAGTCAGTTTTGCAACTTTCATTGTGTTTAATCTACTATCTAATTTAAATGTTCTAGTAATTGTGACGAGTCTAACATTCGTCAAATTTGGCTATAGTTTAAATATATTGTTAAAAAAAGATGCCGAAACTATCATTTGATATTAGAATTTATTTATTTGTGGCATATTAATAAATAAATTAAATACTGACGCTAAATTAAAAAGGGCAAATATAACCTAAATTGGAACCGGCTAATAGGATTATTTTGCTTTAAATGACCACAAATAATTTAACAGACGATGAGCATTTTTAACAATATTATTTCGTATCAAAAAAATTCAAAAATAAATCCCCTTTTGAGTAGTATTATTTATTGTATATTATATTTTGTATATTAAATATTATATATGTCTATAAATTTTGTATTACTTATTCCTTTAAAGGGCTGCATTAACAGTAAACAATTTAAATATATGGCAAAATAGCACAAGATGCAGTAAAATGTTTATGAGAAAATTGTTTTTCTTTGTAATAGGACGCGCATTCTTTTTAAACTATACCTGTAAAAACAAGCTAAATAACTTTTTGAGCAGAAGAATTTTTTTTCTAACAATCAAATTTTTTACTTTTTCCGAAAACAATGGCAGATACGAACAAAATTTAAGATGAAAGTTTGCACATCTAAAAAATGTATTAAATTTTTTCTGGTTATTTTGCGATATCTTTAATAGTTTATGACAAAGAATCAAAATTGCATGTTTGGGGGAAAAATTCTCTTGGCCTGAAAAATCGTTTAGCTGGAATGATTCTGATACAAATCCTTATTTTTTCTATAAATAAACTCCTCAAAAATATTTGGATGATAAAATATTTTCATGTCTTAAAATTTAAATAAAAAAATAAAAAGGGTTTTCTGGAAAAATCCACCTCTATTTGTTTGGATTTTTTTTTAATTGCTGCTAATATATAAAAAAGAAATACTATCACCATCATACTAGCTGAACTATTTTTGAGGCCAGTAGAATTTGGTTTTTCCTAAAATCTAATTTTAAAACAAGAGACATTTTTCCTATAACTTTTTGAGATGTACAAACCTTTTTTCTAACATTTTTTTGTATCTGTCATTCAAACTCACATTATATATTCATTATCAAAGTACAAATCCGAGAAATTAAAAATGTTTTTTTTTTTTTTAAATCTTTAGTTTTCGTACAGTCTTTTCAAACGTAAAATTTCGTTATTTGTCATAGGAGAATATAAATTTTGTTAAAAATCGTTTTAATTAACTTAAGGTTTGTAATATTATTTAAAAATTAATTTCCTTAGTCAATAATACATGTATTTGATTTGAATTTTTTTTTTAAATTCATTATCAAACTGTACATTTTCACTTTGGGTTCAAAGTGTTTTTCTTTTTCTAAATCATTCTTAACAAGATTCGTTTTTTTAACTTGAATTAATATATAATATAAGCAATTTATATATAGATATATATAAAATTGATTAGTTTCTATTTTACAAATATATATAAGAAATATATATATAAAAAAATGTTTCATACTGTAACTAAGGTATTATTACGGTATTATTTTATTAATTTAACCTACCTCCCTTTTAAAAAGTTCATGAAAAAATATAATCTGTTTTTTTAAATATTTCAAAATCTGAAATGAATTGAAATAAATAA
>JAAAKG020085863.1:0-16577 GCA_010014905.2 Druon quercuslanigerum | reverse complement strand
ATTTTAGATTAAGTTTAGATTAGGTTTAGATTATATTATATTTAGATTTAGCTTAGATGTAAAAGAACTACTTTTTCATGTTTGTATTTGTAATTGGGCTACTTGCTCGTAATTTGAATAAATAAATAAATAAATGACAAAAAATGACAATTTTCTATATTTTACGTTCCCGGTGCTCGCCAATAATGGGAACATTGTTGTAATCACCGAAGCTTCATAGATTTACATTATATAAAGATATTTCATCATAAAACAATAAACAAACACACATTTTTATAAACAAATGATTTGTTTAAAATGTGTTTTCTATAATTTTCAATATTTAAACTTTTTTGAAGTTATATTGCAAGAAATTTAAATTGAAACAATATTTTAATAAAAAAAGATTTCTTTCAAGACCATTTTTGTTAATATTATAAATAAATTTAATTAACAAATGCTTTATTCAGACATTTTTCTTCAGAAAAATTCATTTTTTTCGGTATCAATTTTTTAAATTAGGAAGCTCATGACAAGTTTGGAAAATTCATAATTTGTTGATGAATTTTATGATTTTTTAAAACAAATTTAAATAAAAATATATTATTCGGGCTTTTGTCGACGTAAAAACTCATTTTTTTCAAAGTCTGTGTTGCTGAAATTAAGATGAAGTTCTGAATTAAAAATATTGACATTTAAAAAACAAATTTTTTCGTCGATAAGTGCTTGAAAAATGCAGTTTGTTTATTAAATTTGTTTGATAAAATAATAAAATTCATCAAAAAATTATGAATTTTCTGAACTTGTCCTGAGTTTCCAAATTTAAATAATTGAAATTGAAAAAAACGAATTTTTCTGACAAAAAATTCCTAACTAATGTATTTGTTTATTAAATTTGTTTATAATATTAACAAGAATAGTCTAAGGAAAAATCTTTTTGATTAAAACATTCTTTTCATTTTAATTTCTTGCAATATTACTTTAAAAAATATTAAATTATTAAAAATTATAGAAAGCACATTTTCAACAAATAATTTTTTTATAACAAATTTTTTTGTTTATTGTATCATGATGTAATATATTTGTTTAATGCTAATCTATGAAATGTTGCTGATTAGAACAATTTTCCTATGATTGGCGAGCACAGGAAAAGTCAAATAGAAAAAAATTTCATTTTTTCGTCATATTTATTTATTTATAAAAAAATGCGCGTCTGCTTCGGCCACTGTTCTGCATTTGAAAATGTTTATAAGGTTTTTCTTATGAGGGAGCACAATAATTTTTTTTCACAGTTATCTAGGTAATAATTTAAAGAATGCAACATAAAAAAATATTCTCCTGTGACGAAGAAAAGTTTGTAAAATTAGCATTTGTTTATTACAAAATTAATTATTTATAACAACTAAAAATTTTTTTACGTTAAAGAAATATCTCTATTGAAAAAAGTCCTTTTTGTTAAAGAAACGAAACAAATATATTTTTAAATGACGAATTTATCAATTTGTTAATAAATTTTGTTTAAATAATTAACAAACGATCTCTATTTTTGTATAAGTTATATTGAAAAAATTTTCTTTAGATTTCCACTTGAAAACACAAATTTGAAGTAGCTTTATATTATTTATCCAAATAATCTAACTTTTTCTGATTAATTTGTTTATAAAAATTATAAATATTATTTTAAATATCTGATGCTGCTGGATATCATTCAAGCCAAGTTTCCCCACTAAGTGTATGTATATTCCCATAAATCGGATAAATTTCTACAAAGTAGCATCTTCGTATTTTCTTAAAATCAATTTTAATTGTGAAATAAAAAAAATTAAACAAATTTAAAAAAATATAATTTGATAGCTTTGTTAGAAATTACATAAGTTAATGTGTCCACGTAATGCGTAATGCGTTTTTGAATAAAGATTGATATTCAATGTTCAAAAATAAAAAAAATAGATATAGAAGTTATATTTATTTTTATTTGTTTAAATAAATTGTTTCTATTTTCAACAAATACGGTTATTGTAAAAATGAAAATTCTGTATCGAAACAGTCGGTAGTTTACAATTACCATTTGAAAAATTAGAAAAATGCATCCAATGAATCGATAGCTAATAAATAATGACCAATCTTAAGCAGAAAAATGTTACTAACAATAATTTTTTTAAAACCTAAACTTCGAATTTTCCCAAACCTCCTAAATTATACTTTTTCTTTATTCTTGGAAACCCATTAAAGTAATCTCTGCGAAAAAAGCTCGACTATCATAAAAACGGTGGCACAAATTTGTATTTTAATCAAAAATTTTAATATAATAATTGTATTTTTATCCAGAAAAGGTTTTAGATCTCTTTTCAGCCCTTAAACATTAAATTTAAACAAAAAGTAAATTTTGTACGAAATATTTAAATTTCCAACACAACAGTTGAGGGGTACCCCCCCCCCCCGAGACCATTTAGATCCGACCCTGTTATGATGAGAATTTAATCATATCTTGTTGAAAATATATAATTAACTTAGGGATCATATGACTATATGATTTTATAAAACTTGGAATTTTCCTTATTCCAACGTTGCCAAATTTTTTTTCTTGAAGCTGACTCTTATCAAATGTCAATATCTCAGAAGGACGAATTTCCGTGTTTCGGCTAAGAGATAACGACTATAGCAAATATCAGTAAGTAAAATACTAGAATATTCTTTACGTACCTTCTCTAAAGAAATCCTCATTAAAACCTTTACCAGTTTTCCCTTTCAATTGACAAGATGAAGATTGTCTACATTTTGGGTTTATTCCTGGCGTCCATCTTTAATTCTATTGGTAAATATAATGATATATAATATATCTATAATTTTAGGTAAATTTTTTTTGGTATTACACAAATTAGAGTTTTTTTTTATTCAATCTGCTAAGGCAATCTTTAGACGAGTCCAGATGTGCACGTCAAGGTTAAGATGTGCACATATGGTTCCCTCCTTTTTTTAAATTCTGTAGAGGATCCAAATTTTTTCCGGGTTATAAAGGATGAAAAAGTGGGAAAAATCAAAGTCTGGAAATTACATAAAACGGTAAATTGTAGTAATAATATCTTATATGAGGTCGAAGTAGACGATTCCGCAATAAAATTGAGAATTTTGCGCGTGAATCATACAGGAAATAAATAAATACCCAAATTATTGTTTGATTGTTTGTAATAAAATTAGATGTACCTATACTGTAAGGCTTGTCAAAATTATTAAAAATAAAATTTAAAAGCAAAAAAATTATATTAAAAATTGCATTCATTCTTAAAAAAATAATGCATATAAACAAAGATACCAGAAATCAGTTCACTGTCTACCAATGGGTAGATGGGTAATTAAAAATAATTTTGAAACTTTTTAAATGGCTCCTTCTCTCTTAGTTCATAATTTTTTTTTATAAATAATTTGATGCCTTTAAATCGAAAAATATTACATAAATTGTGTGCTCAGTTATTATGAAATATTTAACCAGTTTTTCTCCTTCAAACTGAATCTTATCAAATGTAAATATCTTATAAGGACAAGCATAGAGTTAGAGAATAGAAGATGACAAAACACTAAAAATTTTATTATATACATAGTTAACGTATAATACATTTATAGTTTCTGTAAATCTCTTTTAAGCTTTAAGGAAACCAAAATTTTCTTGATTTAATCTAATTTTAGCATTAGTAACAATTTTGATATTAATTTTTTTATTTGGATGGTCTATAATCAATATTTTTTGAAAATTTATTTTAAATTTTTTCAAAAATGCTCTTTATTGTCGCTAAGGTTGGGGCCCTGGTCTTTCAGAATTAGACCGGAAATCTGAAAGACCTGGGCTCAAACCCCAGTGGAACTGGAGAGTATTTTTTTTGAAAATTTTAAATCAATATTAAAAAAATATTGACTAAAACATTTAGATTTAAAAAATTGACTTTAAAGTTATTAATAAATTCCCCTGATCAAAAAACCTATCATCAAAAATAAAAATTAGTAAATAATATTTAGAAAATTCACTTTATAATGTAATAATAAATATTTTTTTAAATAGCTACTTTTATAAAGGGAATAAAATAATATTTTAGATACAAAAAATATATGAAAAATGCATTCATCCTTTGTGAAAAAAATTCTTCTATAAAAGAAGACTTATATTCTTATTATTATTTCAACAAAATAATTAAATTATTAACAAAGTAATTGAATCTTTTACCAATAAAGATGAGTTTCGAACAAAGAAATAAGAGGTAATATTGCATTTCAAAAAAACAAACAAACTCATTCAAAAAAATAATGTTCAAACATATCGGACATTTAAAAAAATGAAGATTTGTCAGTCATTAAAAAAAAAATTTCATTAAAATTATCGAAACTTTAAGCCAAAAGACAAATTTTCTGCAACAAAAAATTGAATTTTCAACCAGAAAATATGAATTGTCAGAGAAAAAAAAATTATTTTTTATTGATTAGTTAAAATTTCAACAACTAAAATAAACCTTCATAAAAAAATCATTAAAAAAGTAGTTTAGTTTTTATTCACAAAGTAGAATTTTAAATTGGAAAGACCATTTCCAACTAAAAATATAAATTTTAAACTAAAAGTTGATTTATTAACAAATTGGTTGAATTAAAATTTTTAAACAAAATAGTTTATTTCTCAGCCAAAGACAATTAATTTTCCAACCAACAGTTGGTAGATGAAATTTTCATCAAAAAAATAAATAAAAATAAAAAAATACTGTTAAATCTTAGTCCGTAAAAGGATTTAAGTTCATTTTCAACACTAAGATGCTAATTTAAGAAAAACAATTATTTTATAAGAAAATAGTTATTCTTTCAACCTATAAAGACGAATTTTTAAAAAATCAGTCACATTTTTATCCAATAAAGAGGCAATTTCTACTAAAATATGTAAAATTTTAAATTAGAATGACAAGTTTTCAAAAAAATTTTGAATTTTTGTCCAAAAAAGATTTTATTTTAACTGCTCAATATAAAAATATTAGTTATGCACAAGAAGTGAGTTTTCTACGAAGAAGCTTTAAATTTAATTTTTTAACCAGAAGCATGACGCTTTCACAAAATTGTTAAATTTTCAACTAAATAATTGCATTTTTCGCCAATAAAGATGGAATTTCTATTAAAACAGAATAATTTTTAAATTAAAAACACAAATTAAGAAAAAGTAGTTTTATTTTCGTCCAAAAAAGATTTTAGTTAAATTTTCAACCTAAGATGTAAGTTTTAACTAAGAAGTTAATTTTTTAAAAAAGAAGTTTAATTTTCAAGATAAAAAGACGAATTTATAAAAAAAATCGAATTTTCATTTAAAAATGATTCCAATTTCTACACAAATATATAAATTTTCAAATTAGAAAGAAAACTTAAAAAAATTGTTCAATTTTCGTCAAAGAAAAATTTTAGTTTGCCTTTTGAATATGGAATTTTTTTTCCGAAAAATTAAATTTATACTGAAATAGATGATTTTTTAAATTAAAAAGACGAATTTTTAGCAAAGAAAAAATAGTTGCATTTTCACTAAAAAAAAATATTATTTGACTTCATAATACCAAAGTATGAATTTCTAGCATAACAAATTTTCAGAAAAAAATAAAGAAACAAATAATTTAAATAATTTTTAACTAAAATATTAATGTTGCACAAAAAATGATTCCTGACAGAGTTGCAAGCAAAATTGACAAAAAAAAAAAAAATTGAAGAGAGAGAAGATTAATTTTTAAGGAAAAGGTAGCATTTTTATCAAATAAAGCTGCAATTTCTACTAAAACAGATGGCGTTTTAAATAAAAAGTACAAATTAAAAAAAATATATGATTTTTATCCGAAAATGATTTCAATTTGACTTTTCAACATTAAAATATAAGTTTAAAACTAAAAGTAATTTTTCGCTAAAGATTATGCTGGAATTTTCAACCCATAAATAGATTTGAACCAAGCATTTGAATTTTTAATGAAAACGGATACATTTTAAGAAAAAAAATTAAAAATTTGTATAGAAACAGTTTAATTTTTGTCCAAGAAGGATGCTATTTCTACTAAAATAAATAAATTTTTAAATCAAAAACACAAATTATTTTCAACAACACATTTAAACTTAAAAGAAAAATTACATTTTAAATAAATTCCTCATTTTTAAACCAGACCGTTGCACTTTTATCGAAGAAAAATGCAATTTTTAGTAAAATATATACATTTTACAAATAGCAAGACAAATTTTTGAAAAAAAGTAAAATTTTTTTACCGAAAAAGATTTTAGTTTGACTGTTTAGCATCAAAATATGAGTTTTAAAAAAGAAGTTAATTTTCTACAAAATAAACTGGGATTTCCAACCCAAAAAGACGAATTTTGAAAAACTGAAAAAAAAACAATTTCTCATTTTCTCTGACCATATTAATATCCAAATAACAGAACCTTAAGCTTGTAACAGTTTTAACATTAATACTTTAGCAAACGAATTAAAATAGTTCATATATTTTATTTTATAGTGTATCTAATACAATTTCTTGAATGTTAAAAAATTTTAATTAACATATTGGAATCTTCGAATAATGTCGCTCCGAATAGTGCCGTTTCTCCTCATTTTTCTCGATCATATCCCCGACTAACGCGCTATCGTTTCGCACGCGCTGGGATTTTAATCTAGTCTTTCTGAATAGTGCCACTCAAATAAATGTAAGAAAATAGAAAATCAACCGGATCAATGATATATAGGACATACAATAACACAGGACACCAAAATGGTTGTGGGAGTCTACTGGGATTCTAATAGATTTATGGTTTCATAAATTTATGATTTTCGGCCGCTGAAGACGAATCCATTTGCAGAATTGAACCAGCAAGCAGGATTTGCAGTGAAATTAAAAAAATTGTTAAAACAAGCACGAAACAAGCCCCAAACCCACAAGCTCTATCTCAACAAACCCACAAATCTCAAATCAACAAGCTCCAGACCAAAATGCTTCAAATCCACAAATTCCAAATACACAAGCTCCATATCCACAAACCTACAAACCCCAAGCCCATAAAACCCGAATCCACAAACCCCAAACCCACAAACTCCATGTTCACAAACGCACAAAACTCAAACCCGCAAAGCCTAAATTCACAAGCTCAATATCCACAAACCTACGAACACCAAAACAAGAAGTACCATTATAGTATGTCAGTAGGCATAGCTGAGAACCTCGAAAACCTCGGTTTTGGAATAGGAAACTTGAGAGAGATATCCTACGTGACAAATATCTCATTTTCGAGATTCTAAACGACGACTGTGACTACCCTTCCAATAGGAAGGGTAGGTACACTCAATAGCGCAGGCCGTGTTTGCCGTCGATGTCAACTTAGCGACGAGCAGAGTCACGTACTCTATCGGTTCTCTCTCTTACTCTAATGCGCGCTCTTTACTCTCCTTCCTGCATTTTTTCTTTTTACTTCTTCTCTCTATCCGTCCTTTTCCACCGCATGGGCAGTCAGAACCGGGGAGCTCAACCACCAAATAACAAACGCGATCCGACGGCAAGCTGTCTCAAGAGTAATGAAGGCCGTCACCTGATAAGATAAAAACAAGCAGTAAAATAATTCAAACACATTAAAGTGTCTTAAATTGAAGCGTAACTCCCTTTGGATTGTCGAATCGATAATTAGGATTATTAAACTAGTTATTAAACTCGTAAAAAAATTGAAGAACGTGCACACATTAATAAATGTCTAACCGTTCCTCTACTAAAATAAATTAAAATCAAGTAAATTCCATAAATAAGTTAGGCTAAATGAATTAATTATAGAATAAATTAATTAAGGACTTTCATTACTCTATAAGTAGAATAATAATTTAGATAAATTAATTATAAAATAGGACAATTGTTCGGGGGACTTATGACTACCTAAAACATATAAAAAATATTTATTTTAAATATTAGATAACAATTTTTATTAACAATAACAACCTAACTCTCGTCCTATTTGACCTAAGTCCATGATTCCTTCGGAATCATGAAGCTAGGATACACTTAAGCATAGCATTTAATTTTTCTGATTTTGAGAGTGTTTTATGATATTTTTAATTTTCAAATAAACATTTTAGTAAAAACATTAAATTTAGAGTAAAGTAGGGTCGACTGGCGGAGAACCAAGGCAGGCGGGCCTGGCTGACAACCCCGTCACTTGGTTGCGACTTCGTTGTCGCTCTCACAGCCAATTGGCGGGCTCGAACGCGTCGCCCACTGCCTCAGAACACTGCACGCTCGGCTAGCAAGAGTCGGAAGCGACTGTAAAATTCAGTCGGTTTTCCGAAGTTGCCGAAGGCCTATACGCGCTCGAAGGAACTCTCTTCATTGTATCTCTCAATAATTAATAAAGGGCCTGAGTGGAAATATTCGTGATACTCTCTCTACCTACGCGTTTCCTCCAGTTCGTGATCGTGTTTTGATCGTGATGACTATTTTTTTGTGTTTATTCTGATTTTTTTCTTCTCTTCTGTCGTTTACCCGGTTCGGGGTGAATACGTCGCGCCGATTCACGCTCGTGTTTGTCGTAGGAAGTGCAGTGACCGGTTTTACCCTGGTGTGTCGTATCGGAAGTATATCTCCCTTGATGACAGGGCGTGCGGAGAGCACACCGGGGAGCCAGCGCACTAAACGTCGCCGAGCACTGTGCAAACTGCAGGTTGCCTTCGCCAGCCATCATCCAGAGGATCGTCGCGAGCGAATCACCACTATCCGTGACGCCCGTCACGTCTCCAGCAGTCCCGGGCCTCAGTCGGCTCTGAGAGCCGCTGTTTCTACTTCATCGTTTCCTGAATATGAACGGCCAAGGTAGGCTGCTGAGGAGAGTCGTCTTTGTCGTGCGGAGGTTCAGCGTCAGCGCGCGCCCAAAACTCGTGACGTCCGTCGCGTCTTGAGTTAACGTGGATCTGAGTCTGTTCGGGGAGTCGCCGATGCATTAGCACCGTCATCCTCGGAGAACAGGTGGCCCACGAGAGTCACTGTCGCATTACGCCAGTAGCAGGAGGAGGCCGAGTGGATCAAGCGAGCGGCCATTGCCGAGCGCTGACGGCAGGGGAGAAAGGAGGAACGGGCAGGAGACCTCCGATTCGACCGCCGTGTACTCTTTACCGGTCGCGAAGGTAGCCGAGGTAGGTGGACAGGAATACGATCGAAACGACCCGGGATTGCTCGCAAAGGGGCCTATCGGCTGTTAGAGAGGAAAGAGGGACGCCCCGGTGTTTACGACCCGCGCCGCCGAGGACCACCACGGAATCGGACGACGTCCCTGTGTTTGAGGTTACCCGCTTTCCGCTACACCTTTCCGCCGGTTAATATTACACGCCAGATTTTTCCTCTCGGACCGTCAAGCAGTTGCACTTTGGTAGTGATAAACTGCCTGAATTCGCCATCCCTCCCACAAGGCCTCAAAGCGCGTCTTCACCTTTGCTATCACCTGAATCTACCTTGCACCACCCACTAGCTGCCAGGAAGCACGAAACTCTATGTGCCGCCTCGGCGTTTTCCTTGCGGCCAATAATAAGGTTCTCCCCGTCCGGGCCACGCCGCTCAACGCTGCCGATTTCGTTGTCCCATTATAAGGCACCGAGGGCAACGCATGACAGATCCTTTGATCGACTCTTCCACACACGTCAATGTCTCTCTCTGACAACCATCGTGCACCTTGTTCCCACATCTCCCTTCATACAAACCCCCGACGTACAGACCCCCGACCCACAAAACACAAACCCATGAGCCCTAAATCCACGAACCTTAAACTCACTAAACTCAATTTTACAAACGCAAATACCTCAAATCTTATAATATCATTAAAGAAGTTGGAATAATATGGTGTTCATGGGTTCGGGGTTTGGTAATTTGGATTTTGTGGTTTAGGGTTTGAGGGTTTTTTGATATAAAGGTTGTGGATGTGTGGCTTGTTAATTTGTGGTTTGTAGGTTTGGGGAGGAAATTTATACAGAAATTCCAGGTTTTTAACCATTTTTTAAATTTCACTGCAAATAGATAAATTTCGTTCTAGCGGGCGGGGGGAAGAAAACTGTCGAGGGACACTATTCAGGAGGAGCGGACTGTATTTTAGTAAGACTTTAGAAAAAGTAATACTACATAGACAAAAAAAATCTAAGCATAATAGTAAATTGAGCTATTCCTTTCAAAGTACGAATCTTTAACGAGCAAAATTAGCCCGAATTTTAAATTATATCCAGGCCACTTTACTACCAAAGATTAAAACGCGTGGTATTACAGCTTGAGTGTATGTTTTGAAAGCCATATCGTCTTTCAAAAAAAGCTTTCATTTGACCGCACCATGGTTGTCATAAACCCTTTCAATTTTGGTACGAGTTTCTTACAACGAAGGTCCTCAAGCCACGAAAGCGCTTCGCGGCATCAGCTTGCGAGAGAGAACACTAACAGTAGGTGAGGCATAAGACCTTTGTTTCCAGGAAACCATGCTGAAATCGCGAGGATTCCTTGCTTTGCTTAGATTTTTTTCTCCGTGCAGAAAAGTTATCATGTTAAAAATTTGTGGCCTTTTTTGACATTTAGAAAAAAAGTAGACTCGAAATACTATTGGGTCACACAGAAGTGTTAGTGGCTGCCGGATTAAAATAAAATGTTGTACATTAGGAAGAATGTAATCCTGTATTTGTTGTTGCAGATTTGAGTTCACAATCCGATCGTTTGCGCAACACTGATCTTAGTCGTACTTCTCGAAGCAGACTTTTTCATAACAGACGTTCTCCAGATACGACTCTCACTCTTGCCATTCCTCATTATTCTCCCACATCTCTTCCTGCTGCTGAGCGATCTCCTCGTCCTATTTTTGAGCCATCACCTCTTCCTGTTACCGAGCCTTCTCCTGGATTTGATGTTCCTCCTGACAGACCTACTTCTGACAGCCCTTTGTCTGACAGACGCTCTCCAGATACGACTCTCACGCTTGCCCTTCCTGATTCTGGTGTCAGGGATAGGTCCAGGTCGCCTATGGCTGACAGGCGCCATGATTCAGCCATTTTTGGATTTAAACTTAAAGAACTTCCATTTCTTCGACTTATTTCCTACAGCAATCCAGTCTGGTATTTCGAACTTCGAACGTTCACTTTGCCGCCAATGAGACTATTTGAATTTGATCCAAAACTCCGTACCTTTGTACTTATTCCAGCCGCAAAACATATTGTATTATCAAATTCCCGTGGTGACGTCTTTGCATTCTTGAAAGAAACTGAAGATGGAAAAATCGCTTTTAAATTATATATTCATAACAGACGGGACTACGAGGCGGTGAAAATAAACATGCACAGCGGAGCTATTGCTCTATTGACCTCGGCAGAAATCGAGAGTTGTCCATTGGATAACGAGACCCCACTCATATATAAATTTGAAATTATTCACACGGAAAATTCCTACCGTATGCGTAATGGACGTTTACCTACAGACCGTCGAAATTAAGGGTCGAAACATTGACAAATCTTATATCCTGCACTTTTAAAGTTCCTCTGGTTTAACATTTCACGAATTTAATAAATACATTTACATTGCGCTCGATTTAAGTGAGCGAAAAATTTTAAATTTTTTCTACCATTTTGAACTCTATAATATTAAATGTGCGCGTTAATAGTTTCTGTACTTCAAACGGGGACTGCTTACTCTTGTATCGCACAATAAAGTGGAAATTTATTCTTCACCATTATTTTATTTGTTTTACCCTAAGAAATGTATTCCAAATTTTTTTTCAGGTATTGAAAGAATCTGTTTTAAGTTTTTCACATGTGGAGAACTAATTTCTAAGTGTACCCACTCAAAGGATCAAAGTAATAGTTGCAATCAGTAGTCGGTCTGTCTGTACGATAACTTCCAAAATACTTATTTGATCGCATTGTGTTTTTTGGTATTCTTTTAGGGCCTGAAAAGAGAGGGTAGGTGAATTTAACAAGTATTTTTTGACATTATTTTAATAATCTGTTAAATGCAATAATTAAAAAAATTCATGGCAGTTCGGTAAACTATAATCAAGCGGATTAACGTTTCTTAACGTACACGGAGAAAACTATATATTATCAAATAAATATTAGAAAAGTGTGTAATAACACTTAGTATCAAGATATTCTCAGAGCATGTCTAACTTTTTGCTTATATACAAGATAATGTTAAAACATATAAATGTTGAACAAAAATGTTCATTATGAAATAAATGACTTACTTAGAAACATAAAAGATTTAGGACAGTAATCAAATCATTTACAGGTAATAAATAAATTATTATTGTTATATAGTTTTTTTTAATGCTACAAAAAAATTTATAGTTATTTTCAAATTTTGACTCAGGTGATATTGAAACTCTAAAGAAAACCTGCAATAAGGTTGAAATGTTAGAAGACAATTTTTTGACAAAATAAGTAATGATACTTTTACATCAGAATCCCTTGTTTTTATCATATTATGACCACATGACTAAATTAATTTTTTATTCACGAATGACGAAATTGCAATGCATATATTTTTAGCGTTTTAAATCGTAAAGTCACTCTTCAGCATTCCGATACATATTTTAGAAAGTTTGTAAGGCGAAATTGAAGGAATTCACGGAATTCACCGAATTTAAGGAATTCACAAAATCCATAAAATTTCCGAAATTCACGAAATTCATGAAAGTGAAGCAATTCACGAAATTGACAGAATTTTTGGAATTCCTGAAATTTATAGAAGGCACGTAATTCGCATAATTCATGTATTTCAAGGACCTCGCGAGATTGATGGAATTTGCGCAATTCATGGAATTCAAGGAATGAAAGAGAATTCACGAAAATCACTAAATTCGCGAAATTTATGGAATTCAAGGAATGAAAGAGAATTCACGAATATCACGGAATTCGCGAAATTTATTTAATTAAAAAAATTCATTAAATATGTGGAATTTAAGGAATTTACTGAAATTACGAAATGCAAGGAATTCTCTGCAGGCACGCAATTCATTAGATTTACTGAATTCGCGGAATTCATCAAATTTATGGATTTTATGAAATTTCTGCATTTTGTGGAATTTACGAAATTCGTTCAATTTTCGAAATTCATGTAATTTTCGGAATTCGCGAAATTCACGAGATTGATGAACTTTACGGAATTCATGAAATATCCCTAATTAATTGAATTCAAGGAATTCATAAAATTCATAGAATTCACAAAATTCACGGAATTCTTTGAATTCACAGAATTCACGGAATTTCTTGAATGCAAAGAATGCATGAAATTCGTAGAAATCATGGAAATAGAGGAATTCACTAAATTTAGGAAATTTTCAAATGAAGTAAGTCACAGAATTTAGGGTATGTGCGGAATTCAGGGTATTTGCGGAATTTATTGAATTCATGGGATTCGTTGAGTTCATGGAATCGAAGAAATTCGAGGAATTAACGGAATCATTGGAATTCAAGGAATTCATAGGAGTCCTTGAATTCCAGAAATTCCGTGAAATCCATGAATTCCGTGATTTCCATGAATTCCGTGTATATTTATCATGCGCTTCGCGATCGCTAATGCATTTCCCTTGCACTCCGCGCTCGATCTTTGTCTATTCTCACAGATGTTTTTAAACTGTAGGTCAAACCATCTACAAAAGTAATTTGGTAAATGTGAATTCTCTTTTCTTAAAGCTCCTTGGGAATCAACGAACACATTTTCATCAAATATCTCGTGTTTTTCACTTGAGATTGTCCCTCAAATTGTATATCTTTTCCATAAATTCTGCCGGTTTTCAAAAACTGAATTTGCTTATTAACAATTTTCAATTTTTCACGATTGAAACAAAAACTCCGCATCCTATCCAAAAGGGATTCATAACAAATTTTTAGATCTTTTTAAAATGCACAATGTTTGTATGCACACCTTTTCAACTATTTTTCCCAGTTTAATCGTAGAATTTAAATTTTGATTTTCTTTTACTTTTTATGCTGTCAAAATTTAAATTTTCGATTTTTCAAGAAAATTAATGAAATTGTTAGGACGATCTTATAGGGCATTTATAAAGCAACAATTTTTTTTCTCTTGACTTTTTCTCGTGTCTTGCTTTATTTGACTTAAAATCTTCATTCTAGTGTACTCTTTGGAATTATGTAAATGCTATAACTCTGGTAATTTTCTTTTTATCAAAAAAAAATTTTTAAGGAATTTTTGCTTTTTTGTGTAATATTAACAATTGTACAGAGAATTTTTGAATATTGAAAAAAGTGATCTCAAAAATTTTCATTTGAAAAGAACTTTGATGGTAAAAAATCGACTGCTTTGTAAAAAATTAGTATTTTTGGCTTGAAAATTAAACTATTTCGTTATAAATTAAACTTTTTGGTTTTGCATTTATATTTTTGAGTTTATAGGTAATAGTTAATAGTTAAATCATTTTGCTAAAGAATTATGTAATTTGTTCAATATTCGTCATTTTTAGTAAAAATTAAAATTTTTGGTCGAGAATTTATCTTTTTGACTAAAAAATGAATAACATTATTACAAATTCATATTTAATTTAAAATATTTTTTATCCAAACATTTAATTTCCATGTTTGGTTTAAAATTTATCCTGCATATTAGAAAGGTTTGAAACTCGTTTTTTTTGTAGAAAATTTAAGTATATAATTTCAAATGAATTTCTATGGCGAACATTCTACTATTTTTTAAAAAATTTATCTTTTTGATTAAAAAGTAAACTTTTTATTTGAACAATTATATTTTTGTGTAGAAAAGTTTCTCAAAACTGATTTACAATTGACTAGAATTTTTTTCAAAATAATAAAATATTATTCCAAATGTGAAAAAAGTTGCCGTATAACCTAAGTATAATCTAAGTTTTTCGAGGAATTAATAAAAAATATTCTCTGGAAACATTTCGAAATTATTTCAATGCTCCTAAAGCTTATATTTGAAATCTTTAAAAATCTACATTTCTAAAAATCTTTTAAAGTTTAAAATTCTTTTTTAGTTTCTTCAATCTTAATAAATATTTATCAACTTTACTCCATTTAAAATGCTATTTTTTTATTTTTCAATCTTACCATATTTGATTTTTTTTTAATCTTGTACAATCTTATAAATTTTTAAAAATGTTTTCTGATTTTTTTTTTGAATTCTGCAAAATTAAAAATATTGCTTTTAAAATCTTTCAAGCTTTTAAAATTTTTTGAATAGTCTCTTTAAATTAATTTTTTGAAATTGAAAATTATTGCACTTTTTCCTAGGAACATACAATTTTTTTGTTTCATTTTTGTGACTCCTCAAAAATGTGCTGAGCATCATTAGAAGGTTTTAATTACTTTTGAATTGTCTTAATGCTTTAAAATAACTCTAAAATTTTGTTCACACTTTTAAAAAATTGTAGGAAATAATTAAATATTTTGTGATCTTTTCCAAGTTCCTCTTAAAATTTAGTATAAAACAATAATTTGAAATGTTACCATAAATCTTAAAATTTTTTTTCAATCTCTGGAATCTCTGCAAAATTTAATTTACCTAAAAAAGTTTTATATACTGAAAAATTTTTAAAAATGCAGTTTTTCATACTCTTTAGCATATATTTTAGAATATTTAAAACTACATTCAAAAGGTGTAAAAATTTTTTTTTTAACTTTTCCATTTGCGGAAAACAGACAAAATTGAGAAAAACTGCACGAAAACTCATATTAGAGAGGATATCGGGTCAATTCTACCACGAAACGAAGAGGCGGTGACTCTCTTACCCCCCCCCCCTCCCCTATTTGAAGAGCACATTTAAGAGGAGTGGAAAACATTTTTTTTAACGTTTCCATTTGCGGATAACAGCGAAAATTAAGAAAAAATACACGAAAACTTATCTTGCAGACAATATACGGTGAATTCTACCCCAAAAATAAGTGGGGGTGACTTTTCAACCCCTATTATTCAAAAGGTACATTCAAGAGGTTTCCAAACAAAAATTTAAAAACACTTTTTCATTTGCGGAAGACAGCCAAAATTGAGGAAAAATTACCGAAAACTCATCTTAGAGAGTATAAAGGGTGAATTCTACCCCAAAACAATAAAAGGAGACTTTTTTTAACCCTGCCCATAAACTTCCTGTTCAAAAGGTTCATCAGAGAGGTGTTGAAAATTTTTTATTCCTAACCTTTTCCAATTGCGGACAACAGCGAAAATTGAGAAAAGCTGAACGAAAACTCATCTTGGAGAGGATTTGGACGAATTCTACCCCAAAAAGAAGAGGGGGTGACTTTTCGAACCACCTCTATTTAAAAGGTACATTTAAGAGGTATCGACAATTTTTTTTTTAATATTCCATTTGCGGACTATAGCCAAAATTGCGAAAAAATGCAAAAAAAAACTCGGTCTGGCAAGATCTGATGAATTAAAAAAAAAAATTCGACACCTGTTGAATGTACGTTTTATGAAGGGCGCGGGGTTAAAAAAGTCACCTTCTCTTCTTTTTGGGATAGAATTTAACCTATATCCTCTCCAAGATAAGTTTTCGTGCAGTTTTTCTCAATTTTTGCTGGTTTCCGCAAATCGAAAAGTTTTTTTTTAAAAATTTGTCGACACCTGTTAAATATGGTG